>JACEIK010005570.1:85232-107629 GCA_018107945.1 Datura stramonium
TTATATAAAATTACATGGAAATGTATCAAATAGCTTAGCAAACACGATTAATTTAAGTTGTAAAGCGTATCACGGGACCTATATTATTTCCCGTGATCAGCCGACGCGCAGGTGGGCTGTTTTGTGCCTCCTCTTTGCCGACGTTCACGTTTTACTTCCGATTCCAAGCCTCTACTTCACCAACTCATGGATTAGTTCCTCAAAAGTCATCAAAACCTACAAAACAAAGGCTAATTATGTTGGTTAGCACAAATCTTCACATTCATATAAAATCACATGAAAATGTATAAAATAACTTAGATAAACAAGACTAATTTAAGTTATAAAGCATATCTCGGGCATGCTATTTTTGCCCGTGATCATTATTCCCTGCTTTCCTATGTGTTTTCTAACATTCGAGTTTGAATATTTCTAAGAGGGAGATAATGTAATGCCTCGGAAACTCAAAGATTAGACCCGGGACTCAAAAAGGCAAAATTTGCAGAAAACTAGAAAATCTGGCACCAGTCACAGAATGTGTCGTTAAGTGACCCGTTGGAGGTGCCCACGAGTCATGAGGTGACTTGTGGGGAGGCCAAGTGAGGAAATTTAAAGATTTGAGAAAAGGATACACCACAGATGACCTAAGGAGTCATGGTCAGTCCCCACAATTCATTAGGTAAGTCGTGAGGTGTGGTAAGAAAAAGTATAGAGAGGTGGAGGCAGTGTACTTGAAAAAAGAACCCCACAATTCGTGGTCTAACACCACGAGTCGTGAGGTGAGTCGTGATTAGCTAGGGGAGAATTTTCTGAGAGTGAGGTAGTGAACCTAATGAATGGTGACCACGACTCGTGGTCACCAGCAACGAGTTGTGAAGTCATTCATTACCAGCCCCAGACGATCGATAGACAGTGTACTTAGCGGACGATGCTACGAGTCGTGGCCCAGAGTAACGAGTCGTTATGTCCCTCGTTAGGACCACCTGACAGTTTTTTCCTGCGATTTTTCCAGGGCTATTTAGTAATTTTCTACTCTCCTACACTTTAAACTACGTCATTTTAGACGTAATTTCAGACCTATTAGTGGGAATGAACGACCTCTCCCCTCATTCCCCACGTACATTCGTAGAAAACATCGAAGAGTTCTCTCAAGAACTTTTAGAGTAAGGTCTAGAGTTCTTCATCCATCTCAGAAATTTAAGTTTCCTCCTCTAGGGAATTCTTAGTCAGGTATGTGGGAATTCAATAACGGGATTGTTCTTCCTTTGTGTCCCCTAGAACTCTTCCTCAGTTCACTATCAATTCTAGCCCCGAGTTTTCGATTTTGAAGATATTGCTATCAAACCTTATTTATTTCTTGAGGAATATTATTCTATGCTAATTTTGATGTTTTCCACCAAATTGTAATTACAATGCTGTCTGTTTTGTTGAATATGAATTTAAGCCATAACTCTTGAAAATCAGAAACTAGAATCCTGCTTAAGTATTAAATTCTCGAAAATTTCTTGAATCTTTCATAGTTAGGGGTTCCTACGATATTTGTATGTGTTAGAAAATCAGTCACATGTATGTTAGTCAGTTTTAGTAAGAAAGTTTATAAACTCTGTATTACTCAGAATGTCAGCCTAGTCTCAATTAGATTTTAGCAACCTCCGAGTTGACCAGAACGATGTCAGCTGATCAGTTTGACTACAGAATTATTTGAGGTATTTGTAATACCTCCCATTATCAGAATCAGACTTAGAACTCAATTTCATTGGTCCAGTAGGCGGTCATGACACTTTAGATAAACAACTTTGGCTAGCCTTAGGACCCCAGATAGATTAGAATTGTTCTTAGACGGTTACGACGCTTCTAGATAAACAACTCATGCTAGTCTAAAACCCAATTTCAGAATCTAGTCCAATAAGACTCTCAGGGTACTTTCAGTTATATATCCCTGACTAGTCTTGGGCCCCAATTTCGAGCTATTAGCTTGGTATTCAGTTTAGGTATTCCAGTGGGTGCAGGACTTAACCCTAGTGGAACGGAGGTTCTAGCGCACCCAGGTTCCTAGAACTATGTTGCCGACGTAGGTTATAGTATTTATTGGCATGATTGGCCCCAAACTTTTGTGATCACCCAGTTCATGCCTCTATACCCTGGCAAGGTATATTGAGTCCTACCGGTGGGGCATATACATTGGACTCCACGTCTATCTCATGTGGTTATATATCGGTTATAGACTCTCCCACTAGTCAGCTGAGTTCAGTCTCAGATTAGTCAAGTTCAGTTCAATTTAGATGAGTTCAGTGTAGTATCTCAGACTCAGTATTTCAGACTTAGGGCATGTCTTTGACCACCGGACAGGGTCGTCCTAACCATCTCAGTTTCTTAAGTTGTTTCAGTTAAATATATTAGTTGGTCATTGCATGCCATTTCAGTTTAGTCATTTATATCTAGCATCATGTTTTCTCTCACTTACTCAGTACATTCAAAGTACTGACGCATACTTTTATGTTGTATCATTTCATGATATAGCTGCAGGTTCTCTGACTAAGCGCCGTTAGCTGACTCCGTTCAGATCCTCCTCAGTAGCAGAAG
Organism: Datura stramonium; assembly: GCA_018107945.1. Classification (NCBI taxonomy): domain Eukaryota; kingdom Viridiplantae; phylum Streptophyta; class Magnoliopsida; order Solanales; family Solanaceae; genus Datura; species Datura stramonium. Next base: position 87,795 of record JACEIK010005570.1, read on the forward strand.
TGTGAGTCCTCATCCTTCGAGGGCGTGATTTCATTATTTTTTGTTAGACATAGAGTTAGCTGGGGACTTGGCCCAACAACTCATCTATTAGATGGCTTTCAGACACAGACTTGATTTCAAACTTTCAGGTCCTTCAGATGTTTTTAAACTTTATGTTTCCATTTTAGCTTCGTAAATGTTTTATGTTTTATTTAAAAAGCTTCCTCTATGCATGTTTTTACTCAGATTACCAGTGTTGACTTGGTGTTACTTGTGTCTCCAAGTACCGTGTTCCGTCCAGGGTGTAGACTCGGGGCGTGACATGTGACCTGACTACTGCACATATTTTAGAAATTGCATTACCATATTTGACTCATGGACAATGTATCATTTTCAGTTCTCCCAATTTTTTAAAAGCATAATCCAAAAAATTCTCCACCCCATCTATGTAAGTCTCACCATGTCGATTATGAATAAGTTTTATCCATTTCTTATTAGGTGCCATAATCTCGGTGCATGTAAAAAGATATAAAAGTGTATTAGTATAATAATTAAGGAGTAAAAGTTAAATAATTACGTTAGAGTTATGGATTCACGCGTAATCGATGTAATTATATAAGTGTTACAATAATAAAAATAGAAAGCAAACACTTATCTAAAAAAATAATAGAAAAGCTAGGGAAGACATCAAGAAAGTACTTAAAGATAGATGTTTAGAACTTGAAAAAGTCCTATTTCTAAAAAACTAATTACTTTTTCTAAAAACACAGTATTATAAAGCAACAATTAAACACTTAAGGGCCCTAAACCAGCTGTTAGCAATAACTAAAGTAGTAGCAGGCCAGCAATTATTGTTTTCTTATTTTTTATTATCCTTACATTTGCTTAGTTAAGATATCAAGATTCTGTATAAAACACATTATTATAAAGAAACAATAATCACTTAAGGTCCCAACATCAGTTGTTAGCAGTAGGCCAGCAATTATTTTCTTCTTTTTTCTTTGTTATTCTAACATTTCAACTTTAAATAATCTACTCATTTGTCTCTTAAATATATAACAATTAAAAAAAGAAATTCTTTAGCAACTACTAGAAGAATGCCAACAATTGTTTTCTTCTTCTCTCTTTGTTATTCTAAATTTTCAACTTTAAACAACCTACTCATTTGTCTCTTAAACATATAAGAATTAACAAAAGAAGATTCTATATAAAACATATTATTATAAAGCAACAATTAAACACTTAATAACCCTAAACCAGCTGTTAGCAGTAGCCTAACAATTATTTACTTCTTGTTTTTCGTTATTCTAGATTTTCAACTTTAAACAGTCTACTCATTGGTCTCTTAAATGCATAATAATAAACAAAATAAGATTGTTTTATAATTAAGCATCTTAAGGGCCCTAAACCAGCTGTTAGCTGATGAGTTGGTAATTTACTAACTCATTTAGGCTTTTAAGTATGAGCTTTTACTTGATTTTTAATTAATTTAAGAAGGTGTTACTCCCTTTCTCTTTGGTTTGTGTAGGTATTGAACTTAATTAGGTAAAGTATAAGAATCGGACAAAAAGCATGGAGCTGAGAGAAGAGGACCTGCGCTTCGTAGGAGGACACCTGCGAAACACAGGTCAAACACAGAAGTGCACTGGTCTAAGATTGAAAGAATACTTGTGAAACGTAGGTTGCAAATGCAGGAGCCTATCAAGAGTCTGGACCAGACCTGCGAGACAGTTGCGCCCCGCGGATTTCGCAGGTGCCTCGCAAGTAATGCCACACTGAAGAGGGTAAAATGGTCCAGATTTGACACAAAGACATTTCGGAAGCTGCTGAGGGTAAAATAGGAAGAAAATGCACAAAAAAAGAGGAGCAGACTTTCCCTAATTGATGCACCTTTTAAAAAGAATAAAAGATTCTTAGAGAGTACATTCCATATTGTATTATTTTGAATTTGTAGAGAGAGAAAAAGATAGAGAGTTTTTCTTCATCTTCTTCTTCCTCCTTAAGGTAAAAAACCTCCATTGAAGAACAATCTTGAGCTTGAAATTTACTCTTGATATGAATGATATGATTTTATTTATTAATATAATCTCTTACTCTTAATCTATGAGTAGCTAAACATCTTGCTAGGGGTATGTGCATGGTAGGGGCCAAATTGGATTGGGTGTTGCTAGTTTGATCTTAAATTTACTTATTTAGCACAAATCTATTATTTTCTATAAATTATAATTGAAATATTCATAGTTGCAAATATGGGTTGTGCTCACTTATTCTATTGTTACTTGAAAAAGAGGAATATAAAATGAGTGAGAAAATAATGGTGGATAATTGGGTTTTGATTGTGTGGAGTTGGGTTAGAGATAACCAAAATCCATTTTCACATACCCATTAAAGGATTGAAGTTATAAATGGTTTGATTCTTTCCCCAGTTGTAGTGGTTGTGTGGGACCTTAGGTTTGAGAAAATCTGAGACAAAAGATACTCAAGTGGTTAAGAAACATAGAGTATCACCTTATCTACGATTATTTATGTTTGTAAGTAATTCTTTGACTTGCTGTTAGACCCAATCCTATTAATGCCCCATCAATACNATTAATGCCCCATCAATACCATACCCCAGTCATAACTCATATTATTACTACAATGTTGGTTGCCTTGTTGATTGGTTGTTGAGTTAAATTTCAATTGTGATCCTACTTTCCCCCACCATTTACTTTTCTATTCTTAATGCAATGATGCAATTTAGTTCAATTCGAATAGACAAATTTTTTGCTATCAATCTCTATTGCCTGTGGATTTGGCCCCGACTCACGAGTTGGATAATTATATTTTGACGATCATTTGCACTTTCTCCTAGTGAGAAGTGAATTTGTATATCATTAGTTTTGGCACCGTTGTCGGGGAATAGGATTAGATAGCCCCTAGTTGTTGTTTATTTTAATTAATTAGGCATCTTGTGTTTTGTTTTTATAGTTGTTATTTTTGGTGTCTCATTAGGCTGATTGATATAAGCCAACACTCTTAAGAGGGTTCTATGGATGGCCACATGGACCATAAGGATGATGATCCAATTATGTATGACGTAGGGGGTACCATTCACCTACCAACCACCGTGGGGAATGCGGTGTTTCATATGACCAGCATGGTGTTGCACCTTCTACAAATGAAAGGATTCTTTGGAGGACAACTGAGTGAGGATGCTAATCGACATGTTTGAAATTTTCTTGAGATTTTCCAACCTTTCAAAATCACCAATATTAGTCAAGAGTCAATTAGACTAAGGCTTTTCCCATTTTTTTAAGGGGAGAAGCTACCATGTGGCTAAAGGATCTTTCTCCGGGGTGTATTACTTCATTACAAGAATTGACAGAAGCTTTCTTAGATAGGTTCTTACCTTCATCAAGGATGTTGCAGTTGAGCGATGGAATTACCAACTTTAGGCAAATTCCGGGTGAACCCTTACACGAAGCATGGCTTCGGTTCAAGAGGAAAGTGGCTTTATGTCCAAACCATGGGCTACTGGATGGAGTGATACTTTAGAGTTTTTATTGATCCCCGGATTTGATTAATAAGTCAGTGGCCAATAATTTAGTTGGGGTACCCTTAATTGACCAACCTTATAGGATAGCAAGTCTCTTTGAGATAGGATGACCAAAACAAATCGAGTTTGGCACACTAGGGACACTGAAGTACCCTTAAGTGGTGGTAGTTCAAGCCTTGTGATTGAGGAAATGAGCAAAAGAGATAAAGAGAGAGATGAGACCCTAGCAAAGATGATGACCCATCTCGAACTAATGACAAAGCATGTTATGGGAACCGGGGCCAAAAATGTCAATGTTGTGGGGACTCAAGGTCTCATGCAATATGAGGGTGAAGCTTCACTACCAAGGTATGAGGAAGAGTGTTAATTTATAGTGAGTCAAATGGGGGGTTCTCGCTCGAGATATCAAGGTGCCAACCAAGGCCATTGGCGTCCACGAGAAGAGAATTAAGCTTGGAAAAACCGCGATAAACAAGGTTGGTTTGACAGAAATGAAAGATGGGGAAATCGTGAGCCAAACCGTGATGGGGAACTTTACCACAGAAGCTCAAGACCATATATTCCCCTTCCTAAGGCTGAAAACTCCCAAATGCAACTTGGAGTGAGCGATGTTGGCAACTCCAAGATTGAGGAAATGTTGGCTAGAGTGCTAAAAAAGGTTGAATCTACGAACAATGGGATAAAGGAGCTAAAAGGGAAGGTTTCTAACCTCGCCCAAACAGTGAGTTCACATTCATATTCTATTAAAATCTTAGAGGCTCAAAAGAATCACTTGTCCACTCAAATGAACCCTAGAATGAAAGGACCCTCCTAAGTGACACAATGCTTAATCCAATAAGGACAATCATTGCATGGCAATTTGTCACAAGGAGCAGGAAGGTGTTGGCTAATGAGGGTGTTAAGCCCAAGAATGTTGTTGGCCCTAAAATAAGAAGTGATATGAGTGATGAGGTGCCAAAAGAACCAGATGGTGTTAATGAAACAGAAGAATTTGATGAGGGGGGGACTGATATTGACCCTGAAAAGGCTGTTGAGGAGAAAGAAAACAAGGAGGCTTCAACTGAAATGAGCCAATAGCCTGGGACTCCACCTCCTTATCCTCAGTGGTTAGCAAAGAAGAAGGAGGACAAGAGTTTTGGAAATTTTTTGAGATGTTTAGCAAGTTGTCCAGAAGCATACCATTGGTAGATGCATTGTTTCAGATGCCTTACTATGCAAAGTTTATGAAGGAATTGCTGAAGAAGAAGAAAGTGGTGGATACAGGAACTGGTGAGGTGACGCATCATTGTAGTGCGGTGATGGAAAACAATCTAACTCCTAAGAAAGAGGACCCCGGAGCTTTTACCATTCCTTGCACCATTGGATTGTGCATTTTTAGAAAAGTCTTTGTGTGACCTCGGTGCAGGCATAAATTTGATGCCTCTTGTCATTTTCAAGAAGTTAGGTTTGAAAAATCCCACGCCTACAACTATAAGGCTATTGATGGTGGATAGGTCTATCAAGAAACCGGTGGGAGTGTTATAAAATGTCTTGGTCCAAGTGGATAAATTTATCCTTTCAAATGACTTTGTCATATTGGATTGCGACATGGATGTTGAGGTGCCCATCATTTTGGATCGCCCATTACTAGCCATGGGTAGAGCATTGGTAGATGTGGTGTAAAGGGAGATAAGTTTTAGAGTAGGTAGTTGATGTGCTATGGATTTACAGCACTTACGACGCTTAAAACTGAAGAATAAGTATGGAATTAAGTGTGTTTATATGGATATGATGCACTTTTACTTTGTTTTCAGGTAAGATAGATGTTGTAGTTGAAATGTGCAAAAGAAGGACAAAAATACAGAAAAAAGGCTAAGTACGGACCTCAGTACGAGCCGTACCATCTTGGTACGAGCCGTAATGAGATTCATGGAAATGTCTATAACATTTATTTAAGGCAACGACCTATAGTATGAGTTGTACCATTGCAGTCGTAGCAAAGTTTAGAAGATGCTGCACAGACAAGTCTACAAGTATGAGTAGGAACCATGGATCATGATATCTACCTAAGACCCATACCAAGGAGCCAGGGTAAAGTTTAGAATAATTGAATACAGATAGATCTCAATGTAGGATTAGAAGTCATGAGTTGTGGGATGCAGCTATGAGTCGTACCAAGCCATCCATGAAAATATTCAGAGAATGCCAGAACTCTCAAGATTAAACCACAACAAGATAGTACGACTCGTAGGTTCATGGTACGAGTCTTACCAGCTTTCAAGACTTAGAAAAAATAGAAGTTACCAAGCATTGTACAAGTGAAGGTACAACTCGTACAATCCTATTACCGGTCGTAAGTGAAGTCGGCGACAGTTCAGTAGTTTTCCCTTTTTTCTTAGGAAAGGGTTCTAAATATTTGTATAAATGCTTCTTAGATTATTTTTGGTTAGAATAAGAAAGTTATAAATAAGACACAACTCATGGAAGTTAGCGAGAGTTAGATTTGGAGAATTGTTGTTGATTTTCTATTCAAGTTTTGGGAAGACTTTCTTGAATTGATTTTCTCATTATTCTTGAAATGTTCTTCCTTAATTATGGCAATAACAAAGTGGGTTTTCTTCCAATCATCTTTGTATGAATGTTTATAATTCTCTTACAACCTTGAGAGGCTAAAACCTCCACAACTAGGATTGTGGGAACTATGGTGAATTAATGAACTAGGGTTGCACAAAGTGATTCTAAACAAATGCTAAATTCTTGTATTGTATTCTCTTCATCTTTAACGTTTCTTAACGGAGCACAATGTTAGGACTTGCCAAAATTCTTTACTTGCTTGAATCTAGAGAAGTAGAGATTAGAAAAAGATAATTACAACAAAGCCTTGATCTTTATGGCTCATTGTATAACTTGAGTTGCGATCACATGATAGTTAATTAGGAACAAATTTATAACAGTTGAATTGAAATCACTCATGAGACCTAATTTGGTGATTGAGTATAGTCATCCATTAGGGACGAACCAGCCGTTTGGATGAACCCTAGTTATCAGTTCTACAAGTAAGCATTGGGATATATCACTAGTGTAAAACCCGAAGTATTTATGAATCCATGGGGAACACTTGCCCTAGATATTTGCATGAACATGATAAACAACAATTAGTTCTCAACATTGTTACATCCCTAATTTTAGAAAACCCTCCTTTAGGAGATAACAAACTTAAAAGCTTAAATACGAGCGTTATTCTATATCTTAACCTTATTCTCTGTGGGATCGACCCCAACCATTGTTGGGTTATATATTGACAACGTCTGTGTCATACTTTTTTAGGAGTGTGATTTGAGCGTTATCAGTGGTGATGAAGTCACCTTCAATGTATGTCAACTTGCAAAGCCCCCAGATGAATCCAAGGTGATAGCGCTCCTCAATGAAGAGGAGGAGCAAGATGAAGTTTGTGAGGTTAAGGTGGATTCAGAGGATAATCCTCCGGAGTATTGATAATTTGTGAGGTATCCGTCGTGCCATTATGTTAAATAAGACGCTTCTTGGGAGGTAATCCAAGTATTTTTACTTTGATGCTTTAATGTTTGTTTTATTTATGATTTTGTAGGAACATTGGATGAGAATCAAGTAAAAGAAAAATAGGGCAAGCCCCACATTAGACCTACGAAATGTAGGTATTCATGCGCAAAGAGCAACCCAAACGCGGAAGAGAACCAGAAAGATTGGAAGGGCCTGCGCATCACCTATGAAACGCAGATCTGCTGTAACCCACAGGCAAAATACCTAGGAAAATAAGGAGAAAAAGGGTGATGAACTGCGAACCACCTGCGAAACATAGATGGCAATCCGTTAAGCACAATTCAAGCGTAGTTCACAAGTAGATACAGGGCAAAATGAGAGCCACTTGCACTTTGAACTGCGAGACACAAGTATACACCTTCGGTTGCAGGTCTCATGCAGGTGCGGCTAAGTGCTCTCATTTAAAATATTGACCAACCTGTTGACTGGCCCAATCCACGGTCAACCCATCCGATTGAAAGTCTTTTTCACTTCCCAAAAATTACCTTTTATTCAACTTTTCACCCTACCCAATACTTCCACTCTCTTCTCCATAACCCCTTAAACAATCACCCCTCCGTCTTCCCCATGACACCACTTTTCCACACATTCATCTTCCTTATTAACCACCCATTAAACTCCCCAATCCCTCAACCTATAAAACCCCCCTTCCTTTACCATTTTCATCAATTTACCATCTCTCCCTACACTCTCACTAAAGCAAAAAGAAGTCAAATTTCTTTGGTTAGCCATTTTTACACAAGCTTTTAAGTTCATAATCTCTTTGCCTTTCTCTCTTCTCACTTGGTATGTACGCTCACTATGCTTGTTTTTCTTGGTAGCTGAGAAAGATTAGTACAGAAGGAAGGATGCTAATTTTGGAATTTCATTAACACATGTTCCCCATTGCCCATTTTGTGTTCTTCACTTCCTCTATAATTTTATTTGTTGCGGGTATGGCGGGAGAGTAAAAATTGCATAATGTGTATTTGGATGTTTATTTGCATGAAGTTTCTCTCTGAGTATATGCTTTGAAATCTTATTTGGGGTGAATTCTGAGTAACCCCGTGTGCATGAAATGCGTGATTTTCCCAATAATAGATAGGCTGACGTCGTTCTTAAGGAAAAATCATCATTTTTACTCTTTTTTGCTATTTAAAGTAGATAAAAATGTGATGTGCGAGTGAGTTGAATAAGGTTCTGTTAGTTCTTGGAATAGATTTGGGCTTGAAATTTGGATGCTAGGCACTACCAAACACCTGCGAGTTGCAGGTCGGGTTCTGCAAAATGCAGGTTAAGGTGTAGGTCTAAATTGAGGCTTCAGGTCACTGTCATCCACTTGTGCTACACCTGCAAGTAGCGGATCAATATCTATGAAACGCAGGTTTTGCGCAGGTGCAGGTCCAGTTGGCCTATTTTTCTGTCTCACTCTTGTGCATCGCGGGCCTCCACCTACATTTCACAACTGCACCGCAGGGTGCCCAGATGTAATTTTGAACTTGATGTCATCCAACTTGTAGATTTTTATTTCATAACTTAGTTAATTGGTTTCTTTTACTTTCATATTATCAAAAAAATGGTAGCTCGTAGCAGTAAAATTACATTGCAGAACCATGATTTCTTCCATGCAAGACAACACGGGAAAAGCCCCTTCCTCATCCAAGAGCAAACGAAAGGGGAAGGCCAAAGCAACCTCAGCCTCTGCCAACACTAAAGAGGTGATCATCTTTTGTGTGCCAGATATGAAAACTCATTACTTCATATGCACAAAGAGGTCAATCACTACTGAGAAGAAATTTGACTTGAGGGGTTGGGTAATGAACTCCCAACATCACTGTGCAATTTCACGACAGGCAGTGGCATATGTTTGCGACGCCTCTTCCGACCTACTACACATACCTGGTCCAGATTTCTGTGCTTCTTACCAGGTGAGGCAGAATTCCATGAATCACAAAAGGAAGATTGATGATTTCCCTTACGTCCCTATGGTCAAGGTTCGGGGTGTAGAGGTAGACATCAACCCCGATGCAATTAATGCTCTATTTTGGGAGGATGAAATTAAATTTGAAATGGAGTTTGCATTAAAGTGGAAACCAAAGAAGACCAATTTGGTTCGGTGGCCTGCATCATTGCCAATGATCAACCACTATGGGCCACCATGGCGGGCGATATTCTGAGGAGAGACCTGAAGTTTAAGTCCAAACTATGGCTTGAGTTTGTATATAGCTGCCTCATACCATCCAAGAATGATCAAAAAGTTAATCTTGATATGGCTATCCTTGTTTCATGCATTATGTCAGGCGTTCCCATCAATTTTGGTGAAGTGGCTTCTACCACGATTAAGCGGAAGGACAAAATACAAGCAACCTCCATGCCTTATGTTGTTCTTATTAGTCAGCTGTATCTCAAAGCGAGTGTTCCGCTATTCCTTAATGAACAAGGTAGTGAAGCCACGGGTGTCATAACTATCGATAAGAGGAGGGATGCCAATGCTCCCCAAGACAAAAGGAAGAGGCTGCAGGCATGGGAGACAAAGAGGGCTCCACCTCTCATGACATTGATGAGACTCCTATTGCTTCCGACCTCAATATGACAAACCCCAAGATGACGGGGAATTCTTCCAGAGCAGCACGACACCACAAATCTTCACCTCCTCCAGCTTCATCCAGCCCAACTGGCTTCCACAAGTTGGCCGAGATGACACAATCTCATGAGAACCAACTTCAAAAGTTGGCTCAAAATCTTCCAGTCCTTATTATTGAGCCGGTCAAGAAGGAGATAAAGAGTCTATTTGATATCTTGAACAAGCTATGTTCCTAAGTGGATGTGGTTGAGGGAGCAGTCTCTCTCCGCACTGAGGTAAGAGAGTTGAAGAACCGAGCACCAAGGGAGAACCCTGGCATGAGCTTGCTTGATGAAGCCATGGCTGCCCCACCTACAGCCCAAGGCTTCATTGATGATTTATTTTATGGCCTGGGGGCAGAAGATAAAGAAAACCTTGGGGATGATGGCAATGATGAGGGAAATGAGGCGGATAATGATGATGATGAAGAGTAGCCACATTAGGGAGTTCCTACCATCCTTTGTTCTTTATGTATATATTGGGGTCAATGTAATTCTATAATTGGGGGTGAGATGTGTTTCTCTTTTTCTCTTATTGGTTATTTTTGATATTTTATTTCCGTTGTACGGCTGAATTTCTTATGCTTTGATTGTTTCTAGTTCTATTTTTTCCTTAGTGGGTTGAATTCCCTTGTCAGGCTTTTGGTTGAATGAAAATTTTCCTTGTGAATCTTAGTGCCATTGTTGGGTCCATTTTAAATTGCCAAAATATGTTGACCCAAGTATTTATAATCGCCTTTTGTTCATAGTAGTTAGAAAATAAACTCCAAGGAATTTTTATACCATGGTTCTTTTTCAAGGAGCAATTTCCCTTTCTTTTTTTATTGAAGAACTGGGTGACGTTTCCCAATGAAAGATTGAGGGATGACTTTCTTAAGGGAAAATTTTGAGTTTAGAGTCTTTTGTGTTGATTGTAGCACTTTCTTTTGAGAGGCACTACCAAAAGATTTTTAGTGGCATTGAAATTGGATTTTGAGAAAAAAAGGGCACTTGAATAAAAAATTGAGCACTTCTTATTATGAGTTGCACATTCCTTATTTGGCTTTCTGATTCATATGCTATCTTGTCTAAAGCCATATTCTTGATGTGGCTATTGTGTGAACTCCTTGGAATGTGATGCCTTGTGTGGTGAAGCTTTTAGCTTAATTTTCATGCATGAATGGTTATCTAGAACATCCCTTAAGTGTGACTCAAGGCGAAATCCTAGATGTAGCTGCATTTAAAATATGATTTTAGGCTTTCTTTGGATAGTCACTTCACTCATATGACCTCCTTGAATGTTCATCCTTGCTAGCCAATATTGATCCTTTAACCCTTTTCTTTGAGAACCTCATTACGAGCCTATTATCCTTTCAAAACCCGTATGTTGGCACCCATCCTCCCTAGTGCTAAGTGTGAAAAGAAGTGAAAATTGGGGCTTGATGCCCAAAATTTTGTGGGAATGATAAGGGAGAAATGAGGCAAAATTCTAAGTTTGGAGGGTTGCAAAAGCAAATGGGAAAAGTATGGGAGCTCCTGTCATGACCAAAACATAGGCCCGAATCGAGACACGGGACAAGGAGCCCCGAGGGACTCCAAGTCGACCCATGGCATGAACATTCATCTAACTCAATCAAATAAGCAGAATAATTAACGTAATAACATAGCAGAAGTCTGGTATAACATAACATCGAAGTCGAAAATCACATGATACATGATGAACTGATTACTACATATAGTCTGAAAGCCTCTACATAAGTGATGAGTTGATGGGACAACACCCCCAACTAACCCAACAAGTCTGAAAACTGAAAGAACATTAAAATTTGGAAGCACATGGTCCTCGGGAGATGAGGACTCACCACTAAGCTGGATGCTAACTCTGAAACCGTGCTAATGGTGGGTCTGAGGCTAAAGACCGGAGCTTGTATCATAAAATGATACAACATAGACTATGTGGTCAGTGGAATGTACCGAGTATGTAAGGTAAGTAAAATGGGTATTTAAAATACATAAAATTGCATAAGAGTAGGACAACATAATCATAACATAAATATCATAATGTAACTTAAGGCTCAAGGTTTTCAAAACATTCATAAATCATTCATAATCATCCTCACGAGAGAAAATCTTTATTAAACATGACTTGAGTCAAAGTATATAATCATATTAAGCCATAAATCATGAGGAACGGTGAGAGATTCTTATAACCGACATACCCATATGAGCACACATGGAGCCCGAACTGTAAACCCCTAGTCGGGAGAGTGTTCATATCTTGCCAAGGGTAGAACCATGAAAGACATGATATCACACATGAAAGGTCCAATTTGGGGAAGAGGGTACAATCTCGAGAGAGGTCCCATCGTGATCTATAGTGGCACGTAGTTCTGAGATTCGAGGAAAAACTTAGGCCCCAAACCTACTCAATGTTAAATACTACTCACAAAACATATATAGTGCTTATAGGATACATACATGAAATTCACAGGCTAGTTAAATCATGATAATCATAGGCATTCTTGAAATACGTGAACTAGCCATGAAAGTAAGGCCCGTGAGTCTGCCATAATTATAAATCATAAATAATGAGGTTCATGCATACTTGTAAAACATGTATGTACTTGATATTCTTAAATTCATGATGAGAATTTGAGGGAAATCATATCATAAGTGATAAATTATAATGGGCTAAAGAGGATCAAAATCGTAATGAAATCATAACTTGATTTTTCATAAAACATGCATAAATGGGCATAATTTGATTTAAATCCAAATCTATAAGTTTATATTCAAACAGTGATAAAATTTTCCCATAGATCGTAAAACATGATTTAATTCATGAAAGACATTGACCCATAGATAGATTTTAGAGAAATTCACAAGAATTAGATTAAACCCCATAGATCATGGAACTTGAATTATAGAAGTAAAATTTCATGAAATTGATAGAAGTTTGGGCATGAGAGTGAGAGGAACTCTCATTCATAGCCTCACATACATGGGTAGATTGATTTCTCCCTCTACCTTGAGCACCTAACAGAAATTGAAGAAGGATTGGTGGATTTAATCTTTGACCATCTCTAAGAGCCTCTTGTCTTGAATGCATGGAATGGTAAGGCTATAGATAGGTTTAACTCTTTAAAAACCCTCATAACTGAGCTTAAAACGATGTAATTTAGGCCTTAGGATCATAAAAATAATGGAAAATCCCTTAATAAATTCACAAAAAATAACTGACTGCCAGTCCCAACAAGGGACTGGACGAGTCATTACCTCGGACCACAACTCGTGGCCTTCAGTCATCGAGCGCACTACCCATTTTCCTCAACTGGTCCCCACGAGGGACCTAATGGATCGTCCTCGGTGACACAACTTGTGGTAACCTCTCATGGTCTCCACCTCCCAAAACCATTGACCCTTGACCAATCTTGACCACGGCTAACTCAACGAGTCGTGGGGTCTGATGTTACCCTCCGAGCCTACACCCTAGGCGTAACACGGTACATGAAGTCATAAGTTACCCCAAGTCAACTCCTGGTCCATCATACACTGGTATTCAAATAAAAACATGCATAGCATAACCTTTGGAATAACATCATAAGAGCATTTAAGAAAATAAAACTAGAAGAAAACATAAAAATTATATCATCTGATGTCTGAAATTAACTCTGTGTCTGAAAGCCTTCTAACTAATGAGTTGCTGGGACAAGCCCCTAGCTAACTCTAAGTCTAACTAAAATTAATAAATCAACTGAAAGAAAGTAAAACAAGGACCTTGAATGATGAGGCCTCACACTTCGGCTGCAGTGGAGGAGGATCTGAATTTGCAATGTAACGATGCTGACTCTGGGAACCAGCAGCTGTATCATGAAATGATACAGCATAAAAGTATGTGTTAGTACTTTGAATGTACCGAGTAAGTGGGAGAAACATGACTAAATATAAATTCGTAACTAAAATGACATGCAATGACCAACAGGTAAGCTGGAATGAACTACTGATGTAAGCTGAAATGGTCAAGATGACCCTGCCTGATGGTCAAAGACATGCCCTAAGTCTGACAGTTCTGAGTTTGAAATACTGTACTGAACTGAGCTACTTATTTTGAAACTGGACAAGACTGACAAGTGGGAGAGTCTATAACAAACATATAGCCACGTGAGCTAGATGTGGAGTCTGATGTATACATCCCACCGGTAGGATCCAATATATCTTTCCAAGGTATAAAGGCATGAACTGGGTGATCACAAAAGTCTGGGGCCAACCAGGCCAAGTAATACTGTAACCTACGCTAGCAATGTAGTTTTGGGAACCTAGGTGCGCTGGAACCCCGGCCCGCTCAGTGCTAAGTTATACTCCCACTGAAAAACCTAAACTGAACTACTAGGTTGATAGCTTGAAACTAGGGTCCAAGACTTGTCAGGGACATATAACTAAAAGTACCCTGAAAGTCTTAACGAACCAGATTCTGAAACTGTGTTCTAGATTGGTCAGAGCTGCTTATCTGAAAGCGTCATAACCATCTAAGAAAAATCTGTAAACTTAACTGGGGTCCTGGGGCTGGTCAGAGCTAAATATCTAAAATGTCATGACTGCCTAATGGACCAATAAACTGGATTCCGAGTCGGATTCTGATAACTAGGAGGCACCACCGACACCTAGGGTAAAGACTTAAGTCAAATTGATCTTTTGACAAGTTTTAAATAGTTCTGAAAAGGTTTTATCCTCTAACTGAACTGAACTATTAAGCAGCTAATAGAGAACTCAACTCATTCCAACAATACGAGAATTCCATAATATGGCAAAAGTTCAAGAATTAAAGAAATCTCATCTAACAAGTCTAAAATCATTCTAATCAGTGGAGCATTTGCTCATCATGTATATAATTATAATTACAAGGAATTTCAGCCCAAAACATACCTCATTCACTAAATAGGAAATAACAAGCAATTAATCTTCATACAAAAATCTAGGGCTTCAATTCACTTTTGTACTAACACAGGCGACTTAGTTAGGAACTGATGAAGATAATATGAAAAATCGACATGGATATTATTCCAGGAGGAATTAATGAAAAATAACAAGTAATTTATTCGTATTCGAAACTCAAGGCTAAAAGTGATAGGGAAATTATTGAAAGATTTTGGGGGACACAAGGGAAGAACAATTCCCTTGTTGAATTTTCTCATACCTGGATAAATTTTCCCCATAGAAAGAAACTTGAAGGGCTACAACTGGTGAAGAACCCTAGACCTTGCTTGAGAGCTCTTGAGAGAAAACTTACGCAAATCTTTCTGAAAATCTAAGTCGGAATGAGGGAAAACCGTTTAACCCCTCTAAATCCCTTCAAATAATCCCAAAACAACGTAGTTTAGAGTCTAAGGGAATAGGAAATTACTAAATAGCCCTTGGAAAAATTGCTGGGAAAACCTTCCAGGTAACCCTAACGGGTGACCTAACGGGTCATGGTGACTGTCCACAACTCATGGTCACACCCATTGGGTACACTGCCCAGGTTTCACTATAGTTCATCATGAGGGACCTAACGAGTCGTGGTTACTGATCATGACTCGTGGTCACCAGTCATGGACCACACTGCCTCATTCTGAAGATCCAATACCAAGCTTGGTAATGAGTCACTTAACGAGTCGTTGCCACTGACGACAACTCATGGTGGCACTCGTTAGGTACACTGCTAACAACTCACAAGGACTGGTAATGGGGAACATAAAGTGTAGTTACTAGTGATCATGACTCGTGGTCACCATCCGTCTAGTACACTGCCTAATTAATTAAATTCTATATCCCGGCTTGACCACGAGTGACTTAACGAGTCGTGGGACCTGACCACGACTTGTGAGGTCACCCGTTGGGAACACTATTTCCCTTTTACCAAAATCTCAAACCTCCTTCTCACGGCTACCCTAATGATTTGTTAGGTATCTTAATGACCCGTTAGGTGAGTCGTCTTGTAGCGTTTTTGCACATTTTTTCCAAATTTTCTGATTTAAGTCCCAAATCTAGATTTTGAGTTTCCGGGGCATTACAATATCTCTCCCTTGGAAACATTCATCCTCGAATGTTAGAAAACACCAAGGAAGTAGAGAATAACCATCCAAATTTCTAGATACTTCTTATTTAACTTCAAAACTCTCGGAACAACTACCTCCATTTCAAATACACAACTGACATGAGTTTACCTTTCATACATACATTCAAAAATATAAAAGAGACTTGAACACTTGAACTGAATCATGAAACCTACATCGAGTTCTAGGGTCAAAACTAATGTCTCAAGCTGTGATAGAGCCGGTAGAGAACAAATGTGGGTATTTGGCCATCATATCTGCTTCGGCCTCTCACATAGCTCCCCCAACCTGCTAATTTCTCCATAAGACTTTGACTGAAGCTATTTCCTTGTTCCTCGGCTTACGAACCTGAAAGTCAAGGATCTGGACTGGTACTTCCTCATATGAGAGACTATCTTTTATTCCTACATTGGCCAACGACACAACTGAGGTTGGATCTCTGATGCACTTCTTCAAAAGTGACACATGGAAAAATGGGTGTACAGCTGCTAGTTCTGAAGGTAAATCTAGCTCATAGGCTACATTTCCGATATGCACAAAATTCTATAAGGTCTTGCATACCTCGGGCTGAGTTTTTACTTCTTTCCCAACCTCATCACCCCTTTCATGGGCGAAATTTTCAGGTAAACCCAGTCATCAACTGCAAACTCCAACTCTCTTCTCCGCACATCGGCATAAGATTTCTGACGGCTCCGAGCTGTTTTCAACCTTTCTCAGATGAGCTAAACTTTCCGCATTTCCTCGTGAATTGAGTATGGCCCTATCAAGGTAGCTTCTCCAACCTCGAAATACCCTATAGGAGATCTACACCTTCTCCCATATAATGCTTCGAATGGGGCCATTTGAATGCTAGAATGGTAGCTATTGTTGTACGAAAACTCGATAAGAGGCAAATGGTCATCCCAATTACCCTTAAAATCGATCACGCACGCTCCTAGAATATCTTCTAGGGTCTGAGTAGTCCACTCAGCTTGCCCATTGTTCTGTAGGTGAAAAGCTATGCTGAGCTTTACCTGAATGCTTAGTCCCTTATGAAAGGACTTCCAAAAGTGTGAGGGGAACTGAGATCCTCTATTTAAAATGATAGATAAAGGCACCCCATGGAGTCTGACTAACTCTCAGATGTATAGTCTGACATAGTCCTCAGCTGTGTCTGTGGTTTTAACTGGAAGTAAATGAGCTGGCTTAGTCATCCGATCTACTACTACCAAGATTGAGTCATGCTACCTGCGAGTCCGAGGTAGAACCATAATGAAGTCCATGTTTACTTCTTCCCACTTCCATGTGGGTATGATGATATCCTGGGTCATACCTCCTAGTCTCTGGTGTTCTACCTTGACTTGCTGGTAATTCAGGCACATAGCTACAAATTCAGCGATATCTCTTTTCATGTCGTTCCACCAATAAACATCCCATAAATCATGGTATATCTTAGTAGCGTCAGGGTGAATGGAATTCTAGAACTGTGTGCTTCAACCAATATCTGTTGTCTCAACTCACCAACATCCGATACACACAATCTTCCTTGGTAACGGAGCACACCATCTCCCCCTTTGCGAACGCCTCAACCTCCTTCCTGAGAACTGCTTCTTTAAGTTTAAGCAGAACTGGATCTTCATCCTGTCTGAACTTAACTTCAACTACCAAAGATGAGTCGGACCCACTTTGCATTACCACACCACCTTCGGTTGAATCCACCAGCTGCACCCCTAACCGGGTTAGTCTGTGAACATCCTTCTCTAACTCCTTCTTGCCTTCCTCAATATGAACCACACTCCCCATAGACCATCTGCTTAGGGCGTAAACCACCATATTGGCTTTGCCAGGGTGATACAACACACTCATATCATAGTCTTTCATCAACTCTAACCACCTTCTCTGACGCAGGTTTAGGTCCTTCTGACTTAGCATGTACTGAAGACTCTTATGGTCTGTGAATACATCTATGTGAGCTCCATATAAGTAATGCCTCCATATTTTTAGCGCAAACACCACCGTTGCCAACTCCAAGACATGAGTTGGATAGTTCTTTTTATAAATTGAGTTGTCTGGAGGTGTAGGCTAACACTTTGCCTCGTTGCATCAGAACGCATCCGAGCCCAACTCTAGAAGAATCACAATAAACAACCATTCCATTTGTTCCTTCTGGAAGGGTCAGAACTGGAGCAGTTGTCACGACCCGAATGGAGGCCCAGATCATAGACAAGGGATAAGGGACCCTGAGAGACCCCAAGTCGACCCATGGTATATGCATTCACGGACTCATTCAATAAACACGAATAAAACATAATTATAAACTCAGCGGAAGTCAAACTTTATATAACAATAGAGAAATATTTGAAGTTGAATACACGTCTTAGTTTGATAAGCCTCTAATCTGGACGAGCTGATGGGAAAACATCCCCAACTAGCTCAACAAAGTTTGCAACTGAAATACGACATGAAGCTGAAAGTCTAGTCCTTGAAAAATGAGGTCTCACAAATCACACAGGTGCTAACTCTAAACAATGACTACGGACGAGGCTGAACCTGAGGACCGGGTCCTGCATCATGAAATGATGAAGCATAGAAAGTATATGGTCAGTATGTGGAATGTACCGAGTATGCAAGGTAAGTAAAATAACTAAGTAGAATAAATCATTTAGAACATATCATAAGCTTTCAACATGAGAGGAAAGGCATACATGCATTCTTTCTGAATTCAAAATCTTGTCATAACATGACCATGCATAGCTTTAAAACATCATGACTGACTCGAATGACTCAAGGTTGAACATAACATTTATATCAAAATCTGAACAATGAGTCAAACCTTACTTTTAGAACATGCATGCATAATATAATCATCATCATGAGAAATGAATATGAAAATCTGAATGATATAGACAGTGGGAGACTCGTCACTTAACCGTCCCTATCACATTCAAGTGGGTAGAGCCGCCCATAACCTTTTCAAGGAGATAGACGATACCATGATATTGATATCAAGTTGAAGGGCCAATCGGGACAGGGATAGCTTACAAGGGAGGTCCCAATAATATAATAGTATCAACCTACGTTGGTGCGTAGTTCTGGGAAATAGGGTAATCGACCCTTAACCCGCTCGGTGCTAGACTATTCTCCCAAAAACATGCAATTCTGTACATCGTATATAATGAAGCTCAACATCATCTATTAATGAAGCTCAACATCGTCTAATGATGAAGCTCAATATGAAATCATGCATAACTCAACATTGTATGATATGAAGCTCAACATTTTCTATTGACAAAGCTCATAACAAAATCATGAATAGAATCGACATCATATGAAAATGAAGTTCAACATTGTCCTTTGACAAAGCTCAATAATGACATACATCTCAGTTATAAATTCATGCATATGAGAAGCTTTACTTCAAAACATACCACAAGCTCAATCATAGGTGGAAGCGTCTTCTCCAAATCATGTGGTAAGCTACATGTAGAAATATTTACTCAACATACCACAAGCTAGAATTTATAATAAGAATTGGGAAATTTCACTTTAAACATTGTGGTAAGCTTATTTCGGGAAAATCATCACTTTAAATCAACATGTGGGCATCACCCATCGCTTTATCATACTTGGGTCTAATCATTTCATTTTGAAAACATCAGCATAATCATGGGTAGTTTTTGGAAACATGATTTTCATCATCAACTTCGTCATCATCACACATTTACCATAAATCACCTCTTTTATGAACTCTTCACCCATGGGTGTTTTAGATTCAAATTTTAGAAAACAATTTTCTAAAGGGAAACAATTTAGAATCCGCCCAAGAATCATAAATCATCAATATAAATACAATCTAATCATACCCATGTGTAGAGATTGAAGAATCATGCAATTGGGTAAAACCCCATACTTGATTATAGATAATTTATCACATTTTGATAGGGATTGAACATGGGTGTGGAATAAAACACCCACTCATAACCTTGCAAACCTGGGAAAGGTGAATTCGAACACCCTCTAATAGCCCAAGCTGAGATTCCAATGGAAACCTTGAGATTTTGCCTTGAATCTCCTCTTCAATCCTTCAAACTTGCATGCATGAGAATAAT
>JACEIK010005571.1:0-70315 GCA_018107945.1 Datura stramonium
TTGCTATCGTAGTCCAGTCCCTGTGGGATCGATACTTGGCTTACTTGAGCCATTTACTACTTGTTCGACCACGTGCACTTGCGTGTAGTCATCCAGACGAACGAACAAGATGCACCACCGCCTAATGATGGATCTGAGCAGTCAAAGCCTATGCTAGCATCTGTATGGCTGCCCTAAGTTCAGCGTGGGCAGCCGGCTTTGGTGCATGCACCTTATGGGCTAGTGGGGTCTGATGATGCCCCTCTCTATTGTCTTTCCCATTTCTCCTTCCATTTACTCGACGCGGAGGCATGATTTTGCAAACGTGTATAGCACGAGTTAGAAGGATGGATAGGCATTTCATCGCAGGACATGAGATCATGAAAGAAGGGAATATTTCCTAAATGTCTCGTAGCCTCTTCTTCATAGTTGTCGCGCGCTTCACAACCATGAAAAAGACTCTACTCAATATGGCTTTCAGATACCCTAGAACACTTCAAACTAATTGCTCTAATACCAAGTTCGTCACGACCCAAACGTGCACCCGAATTGCAACACGGGACAAGGAGCCTTGAGAGACTCCAAGTCAACCCATGGCGTGAGCATACATCTAACTCAATGAATAAAGAGTAATACTCAACGTAATAACATAGCGGAAGCATAAACATGACATAACATAGGAAACGAAGTGTACTTCATACATAACAGCTTAATACTACACATAGTCTGAAAGCCTCTAACATATCAGATGGGTTGATGGGACAACACCCCTAACTAACCCGACAAGTCTAGAAAACTAAACATACATAGAGAATCTGATAAACATGGTCCTCGGGAGATGAGGACTCACCACAAGCGTAAGATTCTAAATCTGAAAGGCTGGCTAAGAACTGGGTTGAGTTTGAGAGTCGGGGCCTGTATCATGAAATGATAAACCATAGAGTATGCGGTCAGTACGTGAAACATACCGAGTATGTAAGGTAAGTAAAATAGACATTTAAAAATACATAATAGCTCATAAGAGATTATAAGAGTGGGACCACATGCTCATAACATAAATATCATAATATAACATAAAGCTCAAGGTTTTCAAACCGTTCGTAATCCATTCATTATCATAGTCATAAGAGAAATTTATAAATCATCGCTTCAGCCAAAATAACATAAACATAATAATGTATAAAACATGCGGAACTATGGGAGATTCTTATAACCGACATACTCCATATGAGCATACATGGAGCCTGACCTGTAAATCCCTAGTCAGGAGGGTGTCCATACCTTTCCAAGGGTAGAACCTCGAAGGGCTTGATATTACACATGAAAGGCCCATTTGAGAAAAGGGGATAGTCTCAAGGGAGGCCCCATCATGACCTACAGTGGCACGTAGTTTTGGGGCAAAACATGGGTCCTGAGCCTACTCGGTGTTAAATACTACTCCCAAAACATATATAGTGCTCATAAGATAATATACACGAGATTCATGGGCTAGTTAAATTATGATAATCATAATCATGCTTGTAAACACGTGAACTAGCCATGAGGGTAGGGCCCGTGAGTCAGCCAAAATCATAAATCATAAATCATGAGGTTCATACATACTTGTAAATCGTGTATATGCTTTTTAAAATCATAAAGTCATAATGGGAATTTGAATAAATCCATATTATGACTCATAAATCATGATGGGTTTAAGAACATTGAAAATAAAGGTAAAAATCATAACTCGATTCATCTTAGAACATGCATAATTAAACATAATTTAATAAAAATTGAAATCAATAAATTTATAATTGAATTAGTGGTAAAATCTAATAATGATTCGTAAAATTTGATCTAAAACATGAGAAGTAGTAACCCATAGATAGATCATTAGAACTTCACAAGATTTAAGATAAAACCCCATAAGATTTTTAAACAAACTTCATTAATTATGAGAGATTGGGCATGGGGTGTGAATGAAAACATCCACTCATAATCCTACATACTTGACTATAGCTGATTCTTACACTTTCCTGATTGCCCAAGAAGAATTTGAGAAGAATTAGAAGGGCTAAGGCTTGATCTCTTCTCTAACTCTCTCGAACTTGCATGCATGAGTTTTGAATAGGTTAGAATGACTTAACCTATCTTAATACACTTTGAAAATAACTTAAAAAGACGTAGTATAGGACCTTAGAGCATAGGAATGACAAGAATACCCTTAATAATTTCACAGGAATTAACTGCTCGTCAGTCCCCACGAGGGACATAATGAGTCGTTGCCACCACCCACGAGTCATCACCTCAGTCGTTCGGTACACTATCTATTAGATCACCTGGGCTCGTCATGGGGGACTTCATGAGTCGTCAAAGGTGACCACGACTCGTGCTCACCACTCGTCACCCTCACTGTCTAGATTTCAAATAAACCCTATCCTGCTGACCATGACCCACCCCACGAGTCATGGTGTCTGACCACGATTCATGGGGTCTAACCGTTAGGCTTACTACCTAACATTTTTCTCCCTTCTTAATTCCCTTAGCCAAGGCTGACCTAACGAGTCGTGGGGCCTGACCAGGACTCGTGGTCATGCCCGTGATGACCCCCCTTCACTACTTCTTTTAACTCAGCCTAGTACTTCACCACCAGTCACCTCACGACTCGTGGTCCTCCCCCACAGGTCATAGAATGACTCGTTCTATGACCTGGTGCAAAATTTTCAGTTTTCTCCGTTTCAACTTCCGGGTCTGATCTTTGTGCTTTCGAGGTATAACAAATCCATGTCTAGATCACGTGGTTATATGTCGCTTATAGACTCTCCCACTATTCAGTTCAGTCTCAGATTAGATCAGTTTAGAACAGTTTCAGTTTACTCAGTTCGGTAAAATTAGTTCAGATTTAATATCTCAATTCAGGGCATGTCTATGACTATCAAATAGGGTTATTTTTACAATATCAGTATATTTCAGTTTATTCAATTTCAGCATTTTATTTTGTCATTGCATGTCATTATAGTTCAGTTATTTATTCTCAGCGTTATGTTTTCTCCTACTTACTTAGTACATTCAAAGTACTGACGCATACCTTCTATGTTGTATCATATTATGATACAGCTTTAGGTTCTCAGTCTCAGCACCATTAGCAGATCCTATCCAAGAGTTATAAGTTGCACCAGTGGTGAGTCATCATCTTTCGAGGATGATGTTTATTTTTCTTCAGTTATTTTTCATATAGTTAGACTTTAAAATTAGTTGGGGGCTTGTCCTAACAACTCATCAGATATAGATGGCTTTCAGACATAGACTCAAACTTTTAGATTTGTTTTCCAGATGTGTAAACTTTTATTATTCAGTTTTCCACAAATGATTTATTTATTTAAGCTTCTGCTAAGATTACTCAGATTACCAGTGTTATGATAGACCATAAGTTGACTTGAGGTTACTTGTGACTCCAAGTACCATGTCTCATCCAGGGTATAGATTTGGGTTGTGACAGATTACGCAAGATTGATTCCTCCTAAGGTGCTAGTTGCAAGTTACTATCTCATTTCTTGCCACTCTCCTAAGCATCCAAGAACTATCTCATGAACCCTAACGCCTATATCCCTATGGTTGAAGGAGAAACATGAAACGAAGGTTATGCCTACTTGTATTTAAACTAAAGAGGGTTGAAAAGTATATCCCTATCCTCAACACCAACTTCTAACCTCCAACCAATGGGCCAAAGGATTTTTGAATTCCTATTTTATATTTACTTTTAACCCTTTCGGTTCCCTTTCCCACGTTGAACCAAAAGCCAATAGATTTATTCACAAGTTGATCAGTGTAGTGAATAAATAATTAAAATAAGTAAATATACACAACCTCTATGAAAGAATCAAAACTAACAATCAACAGTCTTTTAAACTTCAATTGTCAACTATGGCCAAAACTCTAGAAGGGGCGTTAGCCACTCATAGAGAAACGGAAAAACAAAGTTAACATCATCATTATTAGTAAAAAATGAAAGAAAAGAAGAACCCTAAGTAGAACTTGTCTCTCCTCCAAAGTTGCATTTACAACCTTAAAGATGATGAACGATATAATGAATCCCTGCTAAAAATGCCCTAGATGTTATAATTATAGGTGAGCCTTCAAATGACTCTTTTTCCCTCAAGTAATTGGCTTAAAATTTAAAAAAATCCTTCCAGGAGGGTCTGGCACGCTGCCCCACGCATAGCCCCAAGGAGTTCGTCAAATTTCCCTTGAAGAATGACTCCGGGCGCCCCACTCTCACCATAACACTAAGGACTTAGCCAAATTTCTGTACTTCTAACACCTCTGGCGCCCCACTTCATCCATAGAACCAGAGTGTTAGTCAAATTCTTGAGCTTTAGGCCCTTCTAGCACCCCACTTCATCCATAGCCCCAGAATTTTTGGAAAATTTCCTAAGTCTAGAATGTCTCTGGGGCTCCACGCCATCCATCTCACCAAGGTGTTAGTCAAATTCTCATATCCAAAGCTAAGATGTCTGGCATAGGCTTGGCACCCCACGCCATCCATAGTACCAACTTTGGTGCATTTTATCTGAAACACAAATGTTGGGCGCACCACGCCAGTCATAGCCCAAGGCGACTTTTACAAACTCTTCTTCTTCACACCTTGTGTCATTTTTGGGTCCTTTTTCCTTTGATTCCTACTCAAAACATCTTAGAAACATTCATTAGCTCACAAGACACATGAAAACATGACTTCATACATTTTATAGGGATTATTCAAAATAAGGCAAAATATATTTAAAAACATGAAAAATGGGCGTAAGGATATGCCCAACATCACACCCCACAGAGAGTTACTAGGCCTAATGAAACCCTTATCCAAGAGGTCCTTCAACTCCTTTAGCTTGATTAGAGCCATTCTATAAGGAGGAATGGATATATGTTGCGTATTAGGGAGAAGGCCAATTGCAAAGTCAATGTCCCCCTCGAGAGGGATTCCTGGTATCTGGAAACACCTCTAGATACTCACACATGATCGGGAATGACTGAAGTGTTGGGGTTCTAGACATAGAATCCTTAACCCAAACTAAATGGTACACACAACTCTTGGAGATCATTTTCCTGGCCTCAAGATATGTAACAAAGCGACCTACAAGCACTGCTGACCTACCCTTCCATTCTAGGACTGTCTCACCCGAGGATTGAAACTTTACTGACTGGGTTCTACAATTGATCTAGGCATAACATGTATACCACCAATCCATACCAAAAATAACATTGAAATGTATCATTTCTAACTTTACTAAGTCGGCTGAGATGACATTCAGAAGAAATGTGATAGGGAAATCTTTGTATATCCATCGAGCTATAACTGACTCACTGACCATAGTAGAGATTGAGAAGGGTTCTGAAAGGATTTCGGGACTGACAATGAAACTGATGGAAACATAAGGAGTCACGAAGGATAATGTGGCCCCTGGATCAAGCAACTCATAAACATTATGATGGAAGACTTGTAACATACCAGTGACCATATCCAGTGAGCTCTCCTGCTCCTGGCGGGATGATAGTGCATACAATTGGTTCTGGCGCTGCCCGGTACCGACACTAGAAGATACGCCCTGCTGAGGTGGGCAAGCTGTTGGAGCTACTAAATTAGTTTCTGGGGCACGACCTCTATCATCAGCCTGTCTAGCAGAAGGACAATCCCTGCATAGGTTTCCAGGCTTCCCACACTCAAAACAAACATCTGAGCCAGCCAAGCACTCTCCTAGGTGGTTCTTACCACATTTCATGCATGCTAGGAAAGTGCACTCCCCTGACATGCTCCTATGATCCTCAGATCCTAATGTTCTACCTCTCAAACCACTTCTAGGCCTAGTTGGAGCACTGGCGGATAATGGAGCTGGGGTTGATGACCTCTGATGGAACTGTGGGCGTTGTCCATCATCAGACCTCTGTTGAGATACCTAAAGCTTTATTACCGAGATTTCTTAGCCTTTCTCTACCTCTCCTTCATTTTCTCCTCCTCTATCTACTGAGCATAAATCATCAATTAAGAGATATCCATGTTGCTGATAAGCATAACAGTCCTGCACCCCTTGACTAATGAATCTACAACCCCTGATACAAACTTGCTCATATGATCTCTCGGCTCGGCAACCATCTTTGGAGCATACTTGGATAGCTGGGTGAACCTCAAGGCATACTCCTAAACAGTCATGTCGTTCTGCTTCAAATTGATGAACTCTGTTGCCTTTGCTTCCCTCAACTCTCCATGAAAGAACCTATCCAAGAACATTGTTATGAACTCATCCCAAGCAATAGGAGCTACACCTACTTTACAACCCTCCTTCCACTATCAGAACCAAATGTGACTCCCTCCTTCAGTTGATAGGAGGCCAAATCTGAACTCTCCTCTCCCGAAACCCCCATAATCTGGGCAATATTCTAGATCTCCTCAATGAAATCATGTGGATCCTCATCCACCATAGAACCATGAAACTCTGGCAATTTCATCTGGTGAAGACTTGCACTTTAACCACCGCAACATTCCTACTAGTGTTTACATGGGCAACCGCCTGCTGGTTGACTTGGGCTGTCATAGACTGTGCCAATACCTAAAAAGCAACCCTGAACTTAGCATGAGTCACCTGTTGATTCAAAGGATTCACTGCAGTTGGTGGGGCTGGCTGGTGCCCATCTCCATTGCCAATCCCATGGCTATTTTCGTTTTCGTTCCTTCATGATTTGCTCTTTGGGGAGCCATTTTCTGCAAATGCACATAGCATGGGTTAGAAGAATAGAGAGAATTGAACTTCATCGCATAATATAGATCATGAAAGAAGGAATGTTTCCTAAAATGTCTAGTAGCCTCTTCCATAGAAGTGTGGGTTGCTTCACACCCAGAAAAAAGACGCTACTTAACGCGGCTCTCAAACACCCTAGGACACTCTAAAACTCTCTCTGATACCAAATTTGTCACGACTCGAGCTGGGACCTCAAATCATAACACGGGACGTAGAACCACGAATGGGTCCAAGATAACCCATGACACATGCTAACATACTCTAGGGAATAAGCTAAGCAGAAGAATCATAAAACATAACATAAGGCATGAGAGAAAGTCTATGATATCATAAATCCTATGGAAAAGTATAACAAGCCAAAGTGTTGAAACATCTAATATAAAGTCTAAAAGCCTCTACTCATACGATGAGTTGATGGGATAACACCCCCAACTAGCTCTACTAGAGTTTGAATCTGAAAGACATAATGAGAACATGCATCAAAAGTGACATCCTAGGATGATGAGGACTCACCAAAATTGATGAAGCTGGAACCGAATAGAATCTAGCGGCGTGGCTGAGACTGATCACCTGAACCTACAACATGAGATGATATAGCATAAATGTATGTGTTCAGTACTTTGAACGTACTAAGTATGTAGGATAAGCAAAACATGAGAGTAGGGACAACATGCTAAAATCATGATCGTGAGATAATAATAAACATGAGTTATTCATCATAAGCTAAAGCATAATGACCCAAGGTTTTGAAAGTAAAATCATATCTTTTAACATATTTAAAATCTTAAATAAAAGCTCATAAACTTATCAATGTACTATAAAATATGAAATCATAAATCATGACATGAATAACTTAAAATATGTGGAACAATGGGAGATTCTCATAACTAGCACAATCATAAATGAGCATATGATGCCCAACTATCTTGCTCAAGTTGGTAGAGCCGTCCTAAGCCTTTCCAGGGCAAAAAATGATAAAGTCATGATATCACTCGTGAGCTCATTCAGGCGGGGGAAACACTCTCTGGCGAGGCCCCAATCATGAATATACCTGCGGTGGCACATAGTTTTGAAACTTGGGTGCACTGAACCCCGGTCTACTCGGTGCTAAATACTACTGCCAAAACATGCATATTGCTCATAGTCATAATCATGAAACATACTTTATTATTCATGGGCTAGTTGGAGAACATAAAAATCATAAACATACTTGACATATGTGAACTAGCCATGAAAATAATGTCGCTGATTCGACCATGATACGCATGCTTGAGATTCATGAAATTCATGCATAATTGAGTAAATCATCGTAACTTAAGAGATATAGGTTCATAAGAGATTTTTAAATAAAACATGTAATCATAATCATAAACATGGATTGAATCATAAGAGAATTGAATTCATAGCAGACCATGAGAGATTTCATCAAATTTGGGTCTAACCCTAGAATTTTCATAAAACATGATTTGAGACTTAAATTCATGAAATTTATTTGAAATTGAAAATGAGGGTGGAAGAAATCCCCCATTCATGACCCTACATACATGGGCTTGATGGAATTCTTGCGTAGGATTGAGACCCAAGAGACTTGGAGAAGATGAAGATGAAGAACCCTTACTTGCCTTGAGATCTTGAATTCTCAATTACGGAGTTCAAGAGGAATGAGAAATTAATCTAAGTAAAACCTTCTAATACACCCTTTAGGATTTTCAAAATGACATCATTTAGATGTTAAAAGCATAGAGTTTTACTAAAATACCATTGGACTACTTAATTAAAAATCTCGCTAGCAGAACCCATGATCCATACAAGGGATCATTAGTTCAACCAATGGACCATTGGTTGATCCATTGAACCCTGCTTCTACTCTGAGTCACCCTCTAAACCCACTCCAATGATTGAAACTAATGACCAGTACAATTTAACAATAGGTCATACAATCCACTCGTTGGTTCTAGGTGAATTTTGAAATTTTTTAGATATTCCTCACCATAATACAATCAAGGACTCGTTGGTTCTATGGACGACTCGTCCTAATGGTTGTTCAATGGCTTGGTGCCACTTTTCCTTTTGGTTTTTGCTGCAAGTCTTGGATCTGATCTTAGGTACTTTCGAGGTGTTACATCTAGCTACTCTTATGGGAACTTATGATCAAATTAATGATGTGAAAGGATATGGGGAAGCAATGAACTAATTTAAAGGGCTTGGATATTATTTTCACAGGCCATGAAAGTTATAACTTGACCTTTAAAATTGATCAATCCCTATCTAACTGTTCAATTGAAGAGCCCCCAAAGTCAGAGCTGAAGCCATTACCTGCCCGTTTGTGCTACAAATTCTTAGGGCCAAAGGAGACTTTTCCACTTATCATGTCCTCCTTTGTGATTGACGAACAGGTGCAAAAACTTCTCAAAAAACTTCAAAAATATAGAAAATCTATTGGCTGGACCATAGCCAACATGGCATTCCTTCTAGCATTTGTGAGCACAAAATCATATTAAAAGAAGGCAGTTCCCCTAGTGTAGACCACCAGAAAAGACTAAATGCAACTATGCAAAAGGTTTTTAAGAAGGAGATAATTAAGTGTTTGGACGCTGGAGTGGTCTACCGCATTTTTGACAGTCAATGGGCTAGTCTGGTCTAATGTGTACCAAAGAAAGAAGGCATACCCTGGTCGAAAATAAATGAAAAGAACTAGTTCCCACCCGAACTGTCATCGGGTGAAGAGTGTGCATGGACTATAAAAACTCAA
The DNA here is from genome assembly GCA_018107945.1 of Datura stramonium. Taxonomy (NCBI): domain Eukaryota; kingdom Viridiplantae; phylum Streptophyta; class Magnoliopsida; order Solanales; family Solanaceae; genus Datura; species Datura stramonium. The sequence goes on from JACEIK010005571.1 coordinate 9,502, forward strand.
TTCTTCCCCTTGCAAGGACCATTTACCCATGTCTTTTATCGACCAAATGTTGGATCGGTTAGTAGGAAGAGCTTATTATGATTTTCTCGATAGTTACTCTGGTTACAATCAAATAAATATAGATTTGGAGGACCAAGAGAATATCACATTCAGATGTCCCTATGGAACTTTTGCATTTAGTAGGATGCCTTTCTAGTTATTTAATGCCCCATCCACCTTCCAACAGTGTTTGTTGGCAATATTCTCTAAAATGTTGGAGCACGTTCTTGAAGTCTTCATGAATGATTTCTCAGTAGTTGGTGATACTTTTGATGAATTCCTTGATCTTCTCGGTCAAGTATTGAGGTGGTGTGAAGAAACCAACCTATTTCTTAATAAGGAAATGTGTTATTTTATGGTCAAGGAAGGGATAGTACTTGGTTACAAGTCTTCAAAAAGGGGATCGAGGTGGATCAAGTCAAAGTGGATATAATTGCTAAACTTTCTACACCTATATTAGTTAAGGGTGTATGGAGTTTTCTGGTCCATTTAGGGTTCTATAGGCAATTCATCAAAGATTTCCCAACCCATATGCAAACTCCATGAAAAAGATGCTAAGTTTAGTTTTGATGAAAAAAATTTCAAGCATTTGAGGAGTCAAAGCGACAGTTGAGTTCCGCCCCTATCATCACCACTTTTAATTAGTCCTTACCATTTGAACTAATGTGTGACGCTAGCGAATTGGCTGTTGAAGTTGTATTGGGGAAGCGACATAATAGAATTATGCACCCAATCTATTATGCTAGCAAGACCTTAAATGCAACACAAATGAACTATACAGTCACGGAACAATAGTTGCTTGCCATCGTTTGTGCCTTAGAAAAATTTAGGGCATAATTATTGGGGTCAAATGTGACTATATACACCGACCGTTCTGCTTTGAGGTACTTGATGACAAATAAAGATGCAAAACCTTGGTTTAGTCGGTGGGTGCTCTAACTTCAAGAGTTTGAGTTTGAGATCAAAGACAGAAAAGGCACAGAAAATCAAGTAGCTAACAACTTGTCCTGCCTTGAAGATGCTAAAAGGTTGGTTGTAGAGTTAGAGATTAATGATTTCTTCCCTGATGAGCGCATTTTGGTTGTGACCACCACTCCAGCACCTTGGTATGCTAATTTTTTGAATTATCTAGTGACGAGAGTTGTGTTTGAGGAGCTAAAGTCTTATCAATTCTCAATGATCTTCAACACTACACTACTTCTTGGAGTAGCCATATTTATTCTACATGTGTGTAGTACTATTGTAAGATGGTGTGTGAACAAAGATGCGATGATGTCCATTTTGAGGGCGTGCCATACCTCCCCCATGGGAGGATATCATGGGGGTAATCGCATGGCTTCAAAGATATTAGAGTGTGGTTGTTACTATCCTAATATCTATTGTGATGCTAATATGTTGGCCCAAACATGCGACCAATGCCAGCAGCTAGGGTCCATATCACGAAGACAAGAAATGCCCCTTAATTTTGTGTTTTAGGTAGAAGTTTGATGTTTAAGGAATTGACTTTATGGGGTCCCTTCATGAGTTCATATTGGATGATATACATCTTGGTGGCAGAGCACTATGTGTCCAAGTGGGTCAAGGCCAATGCACTACCCAATAATTAAGCAAAGTGTATTACATCCTTCCTCAAGAAAAATATTTTCATAAGATTCGGCACTCCAAGATGCATAATCAGTGATGGTGGATCTCATTTTTGCAATAGGGAATTTGGTAATCTACCCTTGAAATATGGAGTAAAACACAATGTAGCAACCCCATACAACCCCTAAACAAGTGGCCAAGTGGAGGTATCAAGTAGATAAATAAAGAACATTCTAGCTAAAACTGTCAATACCAATATGATCGATTTGTCCAAAAAGCTAGATTAGCTCTATGGGCCTATAGGACAGCTTATAAGACACCAATCGTAGCTTCTCCTTATCTAATGGTGTTTGGAAAAGCCTACCGCCTACCAGTTAAATTAAATCATAAAACCTTGTAGGCTTTGAATAAACTAAATATCGAGTGGGAAGATGCGGCACAGCTAAGAATGAATCAGCTTACTGAATTGGATGAGATCCATTTCTATCCATTTAAACGTGTGGCCCTATACAAGGAGAAGATGAAACACTTTCTAATAAGAAAATTCAGCACTGTAAGTATCATCCTAGAGATCAAGTATTGCTATTCAACTCTAGATTTAGGTTGTTTCTTGGGAAGCTGAAAACTAAATGGTCTGGGCCATTTAAGGTGGTGAATATCTCCCCCTATAGTACTGTAGAGTTGGAAACTGAAGATATAACCCAAACATTCAAGGTGAATGTTCAGAGGGTCAAGCATTATTTGGGCATCATTGATGAAGAGAGGCTTATTAACAAGTTCCACCTCAGGGACTGCTCAACACATGCCTAGCATGATCATGCCATTGCATCATTCCGTAATGTGAAATCAGGCGATGTTTGGGAGGCAACCCAGTGGAGTCAACTCCATTTAACATGCTTCAGAGTGTGCCTGACATACTAGTGCACCATGTTCGCCTTAGGGAGTTCTAACCCTTGCTCTTTATCTTTTCATGCCTTGAGGAAATTGTTTGTTTTCAAATTGTAGGGATTAGGTGCATTGTGGGTCTGCTTTGATGTATGACAATAAAACCCTAAAAGTTCCTTAGACAAAACCCCAGACATGAAATGAAAAACCAAAAAGAAACTAGAAAATTTTTGCCTCAAAATGACTCAACTAACGAGTCGTTGTGAGGACAAATGACCCATCAGGAGAGTCATTTTCAGCCACTGAAAATTTCCTCTCAGGTACCAATGAGGCATAGAACGACTCATTGTATGATGTAACGGGTTTTCCTATCGCCCGTTGTGTCCTAGTCCAAAATCATGTCAAATCCTTCCCCATAACTAACGAGCCAGATGATGAGGTGTTGGAAGAAGCAATGACCCGTCCTATGAAGCCATTGAATGAAATATAGAAAATGCTAAAGTCACCCTAGTGACAATTGGTGAAAACAATGACTCATTGTTTCAGATAAAGTGTCGTTCTGTCCATCTAATTGGGAGTGCTTCAGAGATTGTTAAAACCCTTCCAGTGACCACAACTGGATTTAATGACCCATTTTTCCATCTAATCGATTTTCCTTCCTATTCGTTGGTTGAAGTCCAGAAACTAAATTTTCAGACCCAAAGCCAACGACTGATACAAACGAGTCATGTCCACAACCAATGACTTGTTGTGTGTCCCGTTCGATCCTGACGGGCAGTTTTTTAGACTTTTCTCTAGGGGCATTTTTGTAACTTCTTGCTATTTTAGTTCCTATACTATGTATTATTGGGATTAGTGGAGGGGGATTTAGGGGAGTAGTCGACCCTCTCTTCTCATTTCTTTCCTAAGTACTCAGACTTTCATCATAAGAACTCAGACAAGTTTCTCAGGGAAAGAGCTAGGGCTTCTGTTTCTTCTCAAGATTTTAGGAGCTTTCTTAGAGAATTCTTCTATAGGTATGAGGTGATTTATAAGGGGTATTCCTTTCACCATTGTGCCCCGAAATAACCAGTGAACCCTAGCTTTCTTTCAAGTTTACTAGATATCATGGCTTAGGGTTTTTCTTCCAGATGTTGAATTTCTGTAACTCTTAAATCTTTTTGAGTTTCCAGAATCAATACTATATTGTAATTGTGTTGTTGATTTCAACTTGTAAAATATCTCTCCAGACTCTTCATTTTTACATGACTGTGATAATTCACTTTGTGATTTAGCAGTGTCTTTGAACAACATGATCTTTCATAAATATGCATGAGTTATGTCATATGCTTTACAGTTCTAGTAACATTTTAGCATACTCAGTAATATCAGTACTACCAGTATATCAGTACCATTAGTATCAGGTCCTTTAGACTCTCAGGGCACTCTAGAAAAGTAGTCCTAACCTAGTCTTATGACATTAGTTTCGAGCTATCAGTATAGTACAGTTACATATACCTATATCTATTTATGTGTCTTCAGTTGGGAGTAGTACTTAGCGCTGAGTGAATCAGGTTTCAGCATACCTAGGCTCCCAAAACTACATGCCACCATTGGATTTGACCCGAATGAGTTTTACAATTAGTGATCACAAAGCCAATCACTGTACCCTTGCAAAGTACGGTGGGCCCTATCGATGGGGAGTAAACATCGAAATCAACATCTTCTAGATCACATGGTTATATATCAATTAATAGACATTCCCACAGTTCTGTACAATTAGAGTTCACAATCTAGTCCAGTCTATCAGATTTTAGGATATGCTTATGACTCTAATTCAGTTTACTGTTTTTACAGTATTCTCATATATCTCAGGCTATTTGTTGTATCATGATTTTTGATAAAATCTTTGCATGTTATTTCTATTTAGTTTATGAGATATTACTATATGTATGTTTTATTTATATCTCACATACTCAGTACATTTCAAGTATTGATCGCATTCTTTCTATATGCTATATCATTTTATGATATAAGCTTGTTACCCAGCCTCATCATCGCAGCTAGTTTCGTCCAACTATTTCCCACATTTGATAGTGGTGAGTCCTCATCTTCTGAGGGTTGGAGTCTCTGATTTTAGTTATTGTCATTTTAAACTTTTTAGATTTTAGAGTTAGCTGGGGGCTTATCCCAGCAACATATATTTTTAGTAGAGGTTTTCAGACTGATAGTCAGTTAGTATGTCAGTTTTGTGTTTTAATATCAGATTCCATATGTATTTACTTAACTCAAATTATCTCATTATGTAGAACCAGTTGTTCCGTTATTTTAGTTATGCTTTCGCTCAGTTTATTTAAAAACTTATATTATAACAGTGTTATGTCGTGCCATGGGTTAGCTAAGGGACACTTGTGGATCTAAGCACCATATTTTGTCCAGAGTGTAGACTCGGGTCGTTGACAAACTTTGTATCAGAGCTAGGTTTAGAGTGTCCTAGGATGTCTGAAAGACACGCAAAGTAGAGTCCTTTTCATGGGTGTGAAATGTGCCACACCTGTGGGGGGGAGGCTATGAGGAATTCTTAGGAAAATTTCCTTTTCTTCATGATTCTTATCGTGCTTGGAGTTTTAGACTCTAAAATGTCCTCCTAATTTGTGTTGTACAATTTTCAGTTAAGGATGCCTCCATAAAGAGAAAATAGAAGGAGGGATTGTAGTGCTAACCAACCAGCCCCATCAACTCCAATAGGCCCTTAGAATAATCAGGTGTCACATGTGGAGTTTTGGTCTTCTATTCAAATGCTAGCTCAGGCGATGACCAAATCAGGTCAACCAACAGGTCTTCGGACCTGCCAATGACAATGGGTATACAACTACTGGCAAAGTCTGGGATTTTACTCGGATAAATCCCATAGCATTTCATAGGTCTAAGGTAAATGAGAACCCGCAAGAGTTCATTGATGAGGTTCAGAAGATCACTCAAATCACAGGTATTACCTCGGTCAAAAGTGCAGATTTGGCTGTTTATCAGTTAAAAGGGGTGGCTCAAATATGGTATAAGCAGTGGAAAGAAGGAAGGCGGGATGGTGTAGGTCCAGTGGTGTGGGACGAGTTTGTTACTGTGTTCCTGGATAGATTCTTTCCCTGGGAGTTAAGGGAAGCTAAGGCTGCAGAATTTGTGAATTTGAAGCAGAACGACATGACAGTGTAGGAGTATGCCTTGAATATCATTCAACTATCGAAGTATGCTCCAGAAATGGTTGCGGAGCCAAGGGCTCACATGCTCAAATTTGTGAATGGAGTCTCATTCCTTGTAGTTAAGGAGTGCAGGACTGCCATAGTTATCAATGAGATGGACATTTCCCCGCTTAATATCCATGCAATGCAGATAGAGACGGAGAAACTGAAGAAGATAGAGAAGGAGGGTAAGCGGGCACGGACAGGTCCGTTCGAGTATTTGCAGCAGAGATCGAGTGGTGATAGTCGCCCATAGCAACAACAGAGACCTCCAGCACCCTCATCAGCTAGTGCTCCTTTATCCAAGCCCTGTAAAGATTGGAGGGGTGGACCATCAAGCTCACAGTCTTAGAGCCAGCCATGCCTCCAGCAACCACACTTTTTAGTATGTCCTAAGTGTGGTAAGAACCATCCGGGTGAGTGTTGTCTAGGGAAAGAGGGATGCTTTGGGGCCAGCTGGGTCGCAAGTTGAAGGATATCCCATCAGTAGGACAGGGGAAGGCCCAGTCCACCACATCAGCAGCTCCACTAGGTTGCTCAGCTTAGTAGTGTACTACATCAGGTACGGATGGCAATCAGCACCAAAACTACTTTTATGCCCTATCCTCCCATCAGGAGCAATTACTATATCTAGGAGTGGTAACGTCCAAAATACACTCCTCTTTTATGAAAGAGCGTAAACGATCGTTGTATCAAAACAAATATCCCGACGGATGTCGGGGTCGAATCCCATAGAGAATTGAGTCGATAATTCAAGAGTTATAAAATAATTCAAACAAGAACGCATAATTGTTCAACAATTGAAAAGTAAAATTGGGGAAATTAAAGGGAAATAACTATCTAATTCTAAACTAAGACTAATTGGGGGAGAATTTCAATTGAAGCAATCACAAGTGAGAGGTTAGGGCATTCTATAGATGGGATCAGATTTAAATCATGGATTTCTTCAATGCCTTAGACTCAAAATTATCATAGACAACAGTGGATAATTCACATTCTCTTGTTTTTGAACCATGAGAATGTTTATGCCTTGGGTTCTTTTAAATCCCAAAGCCAATTCAAGTTAACAACCACACAAGCTTAAGAAAGGACTAGCTATTTGTAGCCTTGACCTTTAATGGAGTGAAAATGTGGGTTTTAACTATCTCTAGCTTAATCCAATACACTAACTCTCCAATTCCTCACAAATATCTTCTCACCCAATTCTCACCTTTCTCTTTCAAGCAAAAGCAAGAAAAGTAAAGCACAATTCATGTTTGAAAACCATCACTTTTGGCAATTATAACCTGGGAGAAGATAATAAATCTATAATTTCAATAAGAATCCAAAATCAATTTATCAAAACCCAATCAAATTAATAAAGCCACCATGAATATACCTCTAGCTAGTAAATTAGTCAAGCATATTTAAAGGTAGAGAGAAGATACCAAGAGGATTCTCCTTACATTCATCACATTAGCTTCACAATTTTGCTCCACAAGATCTTACAACAATGGTGGAATTCCCCCAATTTGGGTTAAAGTAAAAGAAGAAGAAAAATACTACCTAACTCTACAAATCTATGGAGAAAAGATTTTACTAAAAATTCTATGAAGAAGATGAAGTCTAGATGAATGAATTGTTGACTTGTGTACAATGAAAGCTCCCTAAATATCTGTACTTTATTGTGTATAACTTTGCCAAATTGACCTTGAAGATCCTATATGCTTTGGAGACCTTTTTGGACCCTTTTACCCTTCATTAAACGGCCTCTCCAGTGAAGAACTAGTGTTTCACCGGTGGCAATCCACGAAGCACCAAACTTTAGCCGGTTGAAAACAGTGTCCTGGAAGGGGGAACCGACGGTTCAATGGGAGTTTAGCCGATGCCATTCCATGAAGGGTTGGTTGTTTAGCCAGTCTGGGTAGTAGATTCGGCATTTTGCCCGCGTTTCGCACTTTCATATCTGTGTTTAGCCGATTCAAAGCATGTCTTTGCACCTCTTCTTGAGATCAAATCTTCTATTATCTTTGGCCCCTTTCCTTCATATGCTAACTTATCAAATTTCATCTCAAACTTCATGTGTTTTGCTCGATTTCATGCTTTCTCTACTCACGTGAAGTACCTAGAAAGAATTCAAGAGAAAGGGCATAAAATCCACATAAATGACTCAAAAACAAGGCAAAAACTCATGCTTAGGAGCCTAATGAGTTGGTAAATTTCCAACTCATCAAACCCCCAAACTTGAACCATTGCTTGTCCTCAAGTAATGCAATTCTTTACGGTTGAGCAATGAACAACATGCTATATATATGAGTTTTTGCATCAATATCCAATCAAGACATTCTTGCACAAGAGAATTGCTAATGCTTAGAGCACTATGATAGTTGTACACAAAATCATCAAGCCTCAAGACAACCTAAACATTATACACCAACTCAAAAAAAGAAAGACTCAAACCATTTTCACAAGATTTAATAGGTCACCACAATCATTAAACATATCTTGCATGCATTCATTTCATTCAAACAAGGTGCATAGTTCCTCAAAACAAGTTCAAAGAGCATCTCAAGTTAGTGACAATTCACATTCAAAGCTTTCCTTAAAGTTCGCTACCCCCTTGCCTTAATCATATCTCTCTTTGAAAATAATTTTAAGCATGTACTCCAAAGAAATAATGCCCCTCACAAGAAAGAGAGAATCCCACACACAATATTTTTAGCATTTCACACAACAGGATTATAAGATAAGACAAAATCGCTTACTCTCGGATATTCAAGTGCACCACAAAATTGAACCATAAGTTTGCCCTTCATGTATCTAGCCACTAATGTAGTATTGCTACACTCAAAATCAATAAGGACTTGTGGATCATAATGAAGGCTAGGGGTAAGGGTAGGATAATTGTTTTAGCTTTGGTGACTAAAGCCTCCCTAATGCCTTTACAAACACTTGTAACATCCCATCATCTTATTAGAGATCACTCACCTTATTTCTCCTTTGTTATTTTCTTCATAATTTGTGTATCACGAGCCACCCTTATAATACCGGTGAATTTCACATTTTAGCCTTATCTAAGTAAGAGATAACACCTTTTTACTATTCTTTCTCTTTTGATGATTCGCGGTCTTTCAACCCATCGATTCATTCATTTCATCAAAATTTTGGTGCTACCTCACATTGAAGCTCTCATTTTTCCCCTCTTCTCTTACAAACCCCCAAACTTAGGCTTTTGCCTCATCTCACATTCATTTCATTATCGCTCCCTATTTCATAGCATTCTGCCCCATTTTTTTTTGTTATTTTATCACTAGCAATTAGGGAGGATGGGTGCCAAAGAGAAGGATTAAAAATGGTCATTAGGCTTGTAATATGGTTTCCAAAGAAAGGGTCCAAGGCTCAAACGTTGGCTATCAAAGATTAATGTTCAAGGAGGTCATTCTGGATGAAGTGACTAATAAAGGGCCTAGATCATGTTCTAAGTGTAACCACATCTATCATTTCACCTTGAATCACACTTAGAGCAAGTTCTAGACAATCATCCATACCGCACAAAAATTGTAAAAACCTCACCACACAAGGAATCACAATCAGGAGTTCAAACACTTCCTTTGTCACATTAAGAGGATGACTTTTAATGAGCTAGATACGAGATCAACAAGCCAAGCAAGGAAATATATAATTCATGACAAGAGCGTGCTTATTTTCACATTTAGATACCCCTCTTTTCTTTTTCAAAATTGTACACAATGCCAAATAAATGTTGGTGGTACCTCATCAAACACGTGCACAAAGAACTCTACAAGACTCTAGACACGACATTTTCCCTTAGAAAGTTTCTTGTCAATCTATCATCGGGGAAGTGCCAACCTGGTTCGACAACAAAAGAAAAAGACAAAAGAAACAGCTCCTTAGGAAAGAGGCAGTAGTATAAAAAAACCCTTGGAGTTTATTGAAAGACTACTATCTAAAAAGGCGGTACTACTAACAAGTAATGATGATTTACCCTTAAGAATGACGTCACCCAATCTATAATAGGGCCATATCGTGCATCACTTAACAAGTGGGTTACTCAAACTTTACCCCTAACATGAATAAAGCATTGTCCTCGATGCGCATAATTACTTTAAAGTAAGGAAGGAATAGATGAAAGAACTCCTAGGCCTTCTGCTCATATCAGCGATTCAGCGGCGTCTCGCGCCCATTGAACCAGCATTTTGCCGGTCTAACATTGATGTGTCACTACTTAAGCAATTTTTCTTCAAGGCATTCTATTTGACATCTGCGTTTCGCGCATTTGAACTTGCGCTTCGCCGATTTAGTGCATGTTGCTCACTTTGAATTTGGCTTCTCTCACCTTCATCATATTCCATACCTATTTCACTCTTGCACAAACAAAGACAACACAAACATTAAGTAAAAAAATGCAGAAGAAAAGGTAAGGAGCAAAGCAAGATCACTTGGGTTGCCTCCCAAAAAGTTCCTTAGTTAACGCTTGGCTCAACGATTTCAACTTTCACCACTTTTCTCTCCACTTTGAGCATTTGGATACGCCTCTAGCTTCTTATCCATTCTTCTACTCCGCTTGAGGGGTGGTGGTGTAAACATCCCAGGGACCAAGAAATGGATGTTGCATCTTGTGTTACTTGTCCCTTAAAGGAGGTATGCGTTTGTCCTTGTTGGCATGACATACTCTAAGATGAAGCCACCTAGATGAAGCCGCAGTCTTCCTCCTCAATTCCCTTCATTGACTTGGTCTCCTCTGTTTCCATTTTGTCTACCAAGGTCAATGTTGAAAAATGATAAGAGCGGGTTTAAGTCGCTCCTTTCAAGCATGCTTGCTTTCTTGACACCTCCTCTTCAAGTGCACTAGTCCTTGAGCATGATTTGTTGGATGCCACTTGGGGGCTGGTGTCACTTCTTCAACTTCGGCATCTTGCATTTTGCAATGTTGGTTGGTTGGCATACCTCTATGATTTCTTGAAAATTCACCTCGACTCCTTCTTCATCATCATTTTGAGCTTTCTCCCATGAGTCAAGCTGAGTTATGCCCCATTGTTCACTTCTTCTTGTTATGCTCCTCAATGTTTCCTCCACTTCTTCTTTTTAGAGAGTTTCACAGCTTTCTTCTTGAGAGTTAATGATTCCATGAATATGGAGGGATTGACATTCTTTTCCACATTTGGCTCCCGCTCCAAAACGGCTTGGAGCATGTCTTCCCATGTTCCCATGTATTTCTCCTTCCCTACATTTGCCATGGCTTTATTTCTTTCAAGCTTGGGAGCATAGCTTCTATCATAACCATTATAGCGGGAAGTGAACCCATTTGGGAATCCATCCCAATGGCCATGACTACCACATATTGTGCACCTACCATAGAAAGGAGAAGGTGCACTCATCTCCCTTCTAGGGGCATATTTTAAATCTTCCCAATAGTGTGGTCCTCCAAAATAGGGACATGGGTCATTATGATAAGGGTTGCAACCAACAAACCTCCTTTCATTCTACGATGTCATCATACAACTACAAAAGCAATAACAAAACAAAACAAAATGTAAAACAAAATTGTAACTCATTTAAATCAATAAATAACTAATTGCTTATCTATCAATTCTCGGCAACAATGCCATTTTTGATAAGGTCCAAAATATACCCTTCATGCAAAGAATATACACGGTTGAAGTATCAAAACAAGTAACCTGACGAGTGTCGGGGTCAAATCCCACAAGGACTAGTGAATGATAGTTACAAGTGTTGGTTGAGAAATTGAAGTTAGCTTGCACCACATAGAGTTAACATAAAAATAAATAAAATTACGGGGATTAAAATTTGCAGTGAATTATATTTGGTAATTTGAAGTGAGGCGGCTTGACAAGATCGACAAAGTTGTCAACAAGAGTGTGAAAGACTAGAGGTGTGGTGTATATGAAATACTAACTAGATCGGGACATCCTAGGTCATCTTATGAGTTCAACAAATTATTAATAATCTGGGGGAAGTGGGTAAGTATCTTTTCAGCCTTCTAACTACCTCTTACTAGAGTTTTCAAACCTCTAGCCATGGTAACTCAACCCGATTCGATTTGAATTATATTTTACTAATTTCTAATATTATATTTGCTAATAAGGAATAGAATGCAATTTCAGCTATTTCTATCCCAATTTCACAATCTCTTATCAATACTTTAACCAAATTCTCTTCCAATACTTAATTATTCTTTTACAAGCAAAAAATAAACAAAGAATAAATATAGACCCATATCATAATCAATGGATCTTCCTTTATAGATTGAAGAGAATCTAATAGATTTACACTTATTTGAACAATATGAAGATGACTCTGGCAAATAACCACTCTAATTAAGTATTCATCACACACACCTCTAGTTAATGATTTAGCTATATGATTAAGAAATTCAAAGTACATTCATCAATAACTTCATTGAATTTAATAGCAAGAAATAGTAAAATCAAATTCACAAAATAGTCTCCAACAATGGCTAAAACTTACTATTACAAGAAAAGTAGAGAAAGTACTTTTCCCAAGTTAACCAATCAAAATCTCCCTATCTTTACTTCAAAAAGGAATTTTTATAAAAAGCTCAAAGGAAACAATGATGTGATATATACTCGGCTCTTTCTCTATATCTCTCTACCTTTCTATCTATCTCTCTATATCGGTACACGTACTTTATACGCTATTTATATCGACAAGTAGGGCACTTTTATCTCTTTTCCGTGTTGGATGATTATACCCACGAGCACCGTTCGAAATGGCGGGAGACACCCAGTGTTTGCCGATCCCAATTCGTGAACCCACTTAGGGTCTCTTAGTAGGACATCACTCAACTCCAGTGAGCAACATTGAAGTTCACCAGCGTTTAGCCGATACTTGATCCATGAACTAGGATCTTTATGCTACTTTCCTGACTTGGGTGTCTTTTGATGCAGCCCCGGTGTGAGTCACGCTAGCTGACTCGCAATTCTTCGGTGGCATTATTCCTCGGGCGGTGATGTCGGCCTTTGGCCGGTGTTTTCCGGTCTTCATCGGTGGATTGCCAGTTTGCTCTCACTTCCTTCTCTTTTATCATTTTTCTCTTTTCTCCTTACTTAGTCATCTACACACAACAACAGCAAAGAATAAATTCCGTATAACCAACTCAAGAACTAAGCAAAAACTCAAGTTTAAGAGACTAATGAGTTGGTAAATTACCAACTATTCAAGGAGCCACACTTTTTCTTTTGTGACTCATAATTCTTGTCAAGTTTGATATTAGTCTAGAAATTCTCTGCGAACTATATTTAGTCTACACTCCAGGTTGGCGAGTCGGTTAAGAGACGATCGGTATACGAATTGTTCGGTTATAGTGTTTTACAAAGTCACCACAGTTGATCTAGTAGGGAGTAGATATGGTTGATTTTGACCTCATTCTTGGCAGAGACTGAATTCCATTCTTACTATGCCACAATTGTTGTAGAACGAGTCATTAGATTCCCAGTTTATAACGAACTAGTTCTAGAGTGGAGGGTAGTACTTTTGTACTAAAGTTTGATTATCTCATACCTTAAGTCTAGGAAAATGATCTCAAGGGTATATCTATCACTTGTTAGGGTCCAAGGATTCTGCCACCAGGAAACCTAGGCTATTTAGTTAGTTCCATTGATGTAGTTTCCAAATGTATTTCCCCCGAATCTCCCTAGAGTCCCTACCTAGCGAGGAAATAGACTTCGGCATAGACTTTCTCGGATACCCAACCTATCACAATTTCTCCATATAGAATGGCTCCGGCAAAGCTAAAAAGTTAAAGGAATAGCGAAAGACATTAGATAAGGGCTTCATCGGACCTAACATACATAAAGTTGCCCTAGTCCTATTAGATGCGAGAAAGAAAGAGCGGTACACTTTCGAAGGTGCATCGATTACCGTCAGCTGAACAAGGTCATAGTTAAGAAACGGTATCCTTTATCAGAATTGATGTCTTGTTCGACAAACTCCCGAGGGCTAGCTATTTTTCCAAGGTAGATCTCGAGATCAAGATACCACCGGCCCAAGAATTGAAGAATGTGACATTCCGAAAATAGCCTTCAGAGCATTATGGTCACTACGAATTCGTAGTTATGACTTTGGACTAACCAATGCTCCCACATCTTTATGGATCGATGAACGGGGTATTCCGCAGAAGTACTTAGACATGTTCGTGATTATCTTCATTGATGATATTCTAGTTTACTCCAGAAAGGAGGAGGAACATGCAGACAAATACGAAATAGTTTTGCAGGCTCTCAGGGACTGCCAGTTGTTCATAAATTCAGCAAATGTGAATTCTTGCTAAAATTAATGGAATTCCTTGGTCATGTGGTCTCCGGTGAGGTATTGAGGTGGATTCTTAAAAGGTAGTGGAAGTCAAGCACTAGACAAGACCCACCTCTCAGTCGAGACATCGAAGTTTCTTAGGCTTAGTCAGTTACTACAGACGGTTCATAAAAAGGATTCTCCTTCATTGCCTCTCGCTTGACCGAGACTAACTCAAAGGAGTGAAGTTTCGGTGGTTGGATGCATGTGAAAAGAGTTTTCGGGAGTTGAAGATTTGAATCATTCTATGTCCCGGTTTGACTCTACCAGAAGGGTTAGATGGGTTCGTGATCTATTATGATGCCTCTAGAGTTGGCCTTGGTTGGGTTCTAATGCATCATGGTAAAGTCATAGCTTATGCTTCTAAACTGACTCAAGGTAAATGAGAAAAATTGTCAGGCTCACGATTTGGAGGCACGGTGGTGGTATATTCCTTGAAGATTTGGAGGCACTACCTTTTTATGGGATTATGTGGATTGTTTTCATTAACCCTTGAGCTGTCCTGTTTTTAGTCGAAGGACTGAATCTAAATCGAGAGAAGGTGGTTGGAATTGTTAAAAGACTTCTGATATTATTTGTGTTGTATCACGAGCAGAGCCGATTGTTGTGGCTGATGCCCTTAGTAGAATGTCTATGAGGAGTGTTTCTCATGTAAGGAGGAAGGTAAAAAGGAGTTGGAAAAGGATATCCATAGATTGGCTCGGTTCACGGCCGAGCAGAGCCGTGTAGACACGGAACCTAAAACCATAAATGTCTCAAAGTCAACCTTGGCATGAACATGAAAACTAAATCTCATCATGATAAATGCCTAAATCTAATATTTGAAATAGTGGAAGTATGAAAAGGGTCAATAACCATCGAACAACGGAATACATAACACTAATTTGAAGTTGAGTATATACTATATGCGATAAACCTCCCCAGAATCGACGAGTTGATAGAACAAGACCCCATCTAACTAACTAATAAGAAGTAAAACTGAAAAATAAACTAGTAAGAAGGTCCTCGATAGATGAGGACTCGCCAATAAGCACAGGAAATGCTAACTCGAGGATCGGCTAGTGGGGCACGAACTTCGGGCTGCTCAGAACACGTAACATGAAATGATCTGACATAACATATGCAGTCAGTACTTGGAATGTACCAGTATGCAAGGTACCACTGAATAAGTAAAAATGAAATCATGCATATCATAAAACATTTCAACATAAGATTCTGAGTAAAGGCTTACATGCTATTGCGTTTGAACATGGCGGATATAATAACTAGTCGAATGACCCCAGCGGGCGGTAATCATAAGTAAGAATTGAACATTAGGCCAAACATTGAAAACATAATATATCATGACTGATGAAAATGCATAACAGAATTCATGAGGAACAATGGGAGACTCATAATATAACCAACATTACCACGATAGAGCTTACATGTTCCCGACTATTAAACTCAAGTGGGTGGGCCATCCAAAAACGTTTCGGGGACTAAGGGGCGCTACCATGGTATCGATATCAGGCGAAGGACCCTCGAGAGAAGGAAGGCTCTGAGGAGGTGCCAAATAATCTGAGCATACCTATGTTGGCACGTAATTTTGAGGCACAAGTTTGACTAAAGCCGTTAAGCCTACTCGATGCTAGACACACTACTCCTAAAGCATGCATATTTCTCCATCGTTTTTCAACAAAGTTGAACCATCTCGCGATGAAGAGCTGAATTGTAAGTACATGCATAATCTGAAAACATATCATGAGGAGCCTTAGCTCTAACCATACCACAAGCTGAAAAGTGGGAATCATTCCAAAACCATGTTGTAAGCTAATAACATGAAATTAGTAAATCATGAAACATACTTGATCATACGAGGCTTGCCCAAACATACATGCTGAAATATATTTGATAGTCAAAATCATGAAGATATAAACATGGGTAATTTGAAATCATACTTGCATCATAGACATTTTGTCATACATGAAAACATAGATCATAATCTCAACTCTTCATGAACTTTCATAATTGGGCATCATAATTGTAAAACTTTGAAATCATAAATTTGTAATTGAAATCTTTATAAAACATGCCCATGAATCTTAAAACAACATTTGAAATATGAATAGAATTTACCCATGATAGATACTTAGAGAATTTCACCAATTGGGTTAAAACCCCATAGATTCATCAACCTTGAATTTCATGTATTTAGAAGAGGATTTGGGCATGAGAGTAAAGAGAAACTCCCATTAATAACTCTACATGCACGGACTAATTTGATTTCACACCCTTTGTTGATTGCCCAAAGATTTGGGGAAAAACCTAGGGAATTCTCAAGCTTGATCTCCAATGCTACACTCTAATCTTGCATGCATAGAAAGGAAGGGTTATGATAGGTTAAGTACTCTTAAAACCCTTAACTAAGATTAGAATGACGTATTTTAGGACACAGGGGTTAAGGAATTATGAAAACACCCTTACTAAAATGCAGAAAAATTACTCACTGCCAGTCACCACGAGGGACACCACAACTCTTGGTGTAACTAACGATTCATGCTGACCCACTCATTAGTTACACTGCCCAAAATCAACCATCCAAACCTTCTCACGACCCACGATTGATGTCTTTTGTGATTTTCTGACACTTTCGGCAGCACAAAAAACCATGAAACTATGCACATTGCGGGTATGTTTATATAGGTATGATGTGTTTTGTGTTTAATGTTGTAGGAAAATAGGTTTGGAAGTGAATTGGGCTAATTTATGCTGAAAACAATTGAAAGGGTATTCTTAGGCACTTCTAGAGTCGTTGGTAAGAACGACTCGTTAAGAAGCTTTGGGCGAAAGATGTATTTTGAAGATGTAGAGACGGTGTACACGATGAGTTGAGGGGCGACTCATTACCTATGTGCTGAGTCACGAAGACAGCCGTGAAGACTAGGAGAGAAATTATTGCCAAAGTAACCGGTGAAGATGGCGACGGAGTTAGCAGTCGTTAGTTGACTAATATTCGTTGGCGAATCACTTTGGAACCAACCCTAAGTTGCACTAGAATTTTGAAAGAGTTAGACCACGAGGGCCTAACGACTCGTGCCCAAAGCACAACGAGTCGTTAGGTGACCCGTTGCCACAACTGGGTATGATGCTAAGAGCGGCTATTTTTAGCAAGGCACGACTCGTTAGAGGTCCCAACGATTCATCACCTGGCAGGGTGTTGGCACTTCCGATCTGGTTTCTAGTTTTAGTTAGAAAAAGGTTTTCTTGGAACTATAAATACACTGTTTAGGTTTATTTTCAAAGGGAAGATTATTTTTTTTTCAAGATAGGATTTTGGTGTTGTACTATTACTCTTGGTCAAGAAACAAGGTTTACAATTTTGTTGTTGGTGAGGATCAAAAGCAACATTGGAATTTATTCATCAACTTTGGAGTTTTATTCAATTTACTTGGTTTTCTTCTACGATAATTTGTAAGTTGCAATTATGATTTATTCAATATTTTGTGATTGTGATTATACAAGCAGAGTTAGTATTCTTCATAACTAGAAGTTTTAGGAACTAAGATGAATTAACACACATAGGTGAAATACTTAGTGATTCTTGAACGGGGTTTAATGCATGTATTGTTTTTCCCTTCGTTTTTATTGATTCTTGACAGTTTCAAACGTTAGGACTTACCTTATTCTTACTTACCAGACCAGGAGGTATAGAATGGGGAAAGGTTTCAACGGAGATTTCGGGCTATGAACCACAAATCTAATAGCTTGAACATCAGAGGATAGCTAATGCGTATTAAAATTGGTCAACTAAAGTACACCTGTATACGAACCAAGTTGAATGGTGATAATCATCTAGATAGGGGACCAACCATTTAGGTGAACCTAACTACCGAATAACATGTTAAATACCCGAGAATCCTTTGTGGTTATGAAATCTTGGGGAACACAATCCCAGTCAAGTCATTAATTGAACACAAACTGAATTTGATCTAAGCATTCAATAGTTTTACTTTTGTTTATTATTCTATTTCTTTCCCCCTTCGGAAATAAGTAACTCAATAGTAGAAGCTATTTGCATTCACTTAGGATTCTTTCCATATTCCTGTGGGATGAACCTCAACCTCTAGTTGAGAACATGACTGACATGTATTTCTTCTTTATATCTCAATTGCGAGGTGTTATTTGGGCGACATCAACAACTAACTCCATGAGTTGTGGAATCACTTCATGACTCATGGTTGTCTCTCGTGGTCACCCCAAGACGAAGAATCGTTTCCACTTGTCCCCTCACTTCACGAATCACTTAGGCTGTAGAAGTCCTCCCATGGACGACTCATCTTGTGGCCCAGGATACATTTTCCTATTTCCTTCACTTGAACCCTCGGATCTAGGGACTTTTAGAATTTATTACACTCGGTTAGGGGTCCGATTGATTGATTCAACAGAAGGTGAGTTTGTAATCGAGTGGAGTCGGAATCTCCATGTTATCACACCGAGTCTACACACTAGACAGAACATGGTACTTGGAGTCACAAGTAACCTAAGTCAACCCTTGGTCTATGCACACTGGTAATTTAGGTAAACCATGCATAGCGGAAGCTTTGAAATAATAATATAAAAGCATTTATGAAAAACTAAGCGCACGTAAAGTTTAAAACATACGAACAATCACGGAAGTGAGATCAAATCTGTGTCTGAAAGCCATCTGCTGAGTTGCTGGGACAAGCCCAGCTAACTCTAAATTAACTAAAAGTAACAAAATAGGCGAAAGAGCGAAATAACTCCCTCAAAGATGAGGACTCACGCTTCTTTGCTTGGGTGGGGATCGAAGGCTGGCGACTAACAGCAATGAGTCGAGCACCTTCCATTTGTATCATGAAATGAGGCACAGCATAAGTATACGTCAATACTTTGAATGTCTTGAAGTAAGTGAGAGAAAACATGATCTTTGGATATAAATGAAGTGGCCGAAATGGCATGCGATGACCAACTAATATTACGACTGAGACAACGAGAGGTAGCAGGGTAGTGGGTTACCATATGAGTGAAGTCAAAGACATGCCCCAAGTCTGAAATATTGAGTTTGAGATACTACCTTTGAGGCCGGCGAACTTGACTAATGCGAGGCGGGCGAGGCGATTGGTGGGAGAGAGTCTATAGCCGACATATAGCCATGAACTAGGCGTGGAGTCGATGTATACGCCCCACCGCTAAGACCCAATATACCTTGACAGGGTATAGAGGCATGAACTTGGTGATCACAAAAATTCTGGGGCCAATGGGCCAATAAATACTATAACCTACGGCGGCAACATAGTACTAGGAACTGGGTGCGCTGGAATCTCGGGTCGCTCGGTGCTAAGAAGTCCTACTTCCTTTGGAATACTATACTGAACTGCAAAGCTGATAGCTAGAAACTGAGGCCCAAGACTAGTCAGGGATATAGAACCTACTTGATCATATTGAGTATACGACCAAATTCTAAGCTGGATGCTAGGCGGGCCGAGCTTAGCACATTTGAAGTGTCGTAAACGTCTAAGAATAGACTGTAATTTGTTTGGGGTCCTTAGGCTAGTCAGAGTTGTTTATCTAAGGTCATGACCTCCTAGTGGACCAATGAAAGCCCGACTTGAGTGCGATTCTAATGGCAGAGTATCATAGACACCTAAAGAATGCAATAGTCAATTGATGGAGATGACATTGTTATGGTCAACACAGGAGGTTGCTAAGAGCGAGACTACGGTGACATTCTGAAGTAATACAGAGTATATAAACTTTCTGACGGGAAACTAACTAACATACATGTGGCTGAGTTTCTAACACATACAAATATCATAGGAACCCTCAACTCTAAAGGATTCGAATTTTGAGAATTTAATACTTAAGCGAGGATTCTAGTTTTTGATTTTCAAGAGTTAGGGCTAATATTCACATTTAAGAGAACAGACAGCATTCTAATTACAATTTGGTGGAAAACATCAAAATTTAGCATAGAATAACATTCCTCAAGAAATAAACATGGTTTGATAGCAATATCTTCATGATCAAAAACTCGGGGCTAGAGCGATAGTGGCTTGAGGAAAAGTTTTGGGGGACACAAGGAAGAACCTCCCTTGTTGAATTCCCACATACCTTGATTGAATTTCCTTAGAGAAGGAGCTGAATATGCTACAATGGGTGTGAAAGCCCTAGTCTTACTGAGCGTTCTTGAGAGGAAATACGATCGGTTTAAAAAGTTTTACATGGGAATGAGGGGAATACTGTTCAATCCCTCTAATATCTACGAAATTTCACCTAAACGACGTAGTTTAGGGACTAAATAGAGTAAGGAGATTAAAAAAATATCCCTGGGCTAAACTACGAAATCTGGTCGACGGGGTCCCCAGCGGGTCACTCAACGAGCCGTTGGTGGGAACCACGCTCGTTAGTGCTACCTGCACAGAAGGTGAAAAAATACCGAGATCTAGAAAATGGGGGTTACCACGAGGACCTAACGACTCATTATCCCGGGACCACGATTCGTGGCATCACTCGTTAAGTACACTGTCAACAATCGCCCGGGGTTGTGCGGGACGTCACGACTCGTTACTGGTGACAACGACTTGTGGTCACCTTCCTTCATTTCTTTGCCTAAATTTCAAAAATTCCCTTCAACCTGGTGACGACTCATCTCACGACTGTTGGTTTGAGCCACGAATCCTAGTGTTTTGTCATGTATAGTACTCCACATCTCTATACTTTTGCTTGTCACTTCCCACACGACTAACCTAACGAATCGTGGGAGTGACCCCACTGACTCGTACGGTCGTCCGTGCGGTATCCTTTTTCCAAAACTTAAAACTTCCTCACTTGGCCTCCCCACGAGTCGCCTCACGGCTAGTGGGCACACTCCAACGAGGTCACTTAACGACCCGTGCATTGGCCCGGTGCCCGGATTTTCCAGTTTTGCGTAAATTTTCTCTTTTTGAGTCCGGTCTAATTTTTGAGTTTTGGGCATTACAATATCTTTCCCTTGAGAACATTCATCCTCGAATGTTGGGAAAAACTGAGAAAAAGTAGAGAATATAAATCATAAATTTTCAAATATTGTTCATTAAACTCCAAATTTGTTAGAATGACTATCTCCGCTTCAAAATACATAGCGAACTGAATTCACTTTTCATACATACATCCAAAGTCATAAAGGAAACTTAAAAACATGAATTGAACCCAACAACTAAATTAGTTTAAAGCTAATATTTTAAGTTGTAATAGAGTCGATAGAAAACAAGTGTGGGTATTTGGCCATCATATAAAAGCATTCGGCCTCCCTCGTAGACCCTCAACTTTGCTGATTTCTCCATAAGACCTTAGCGGCTTCTTTCTGTTCCTTAGATTACGAACTTGACGGTCAAGGATCTGTTTAAGGACCTCCTCATATGAAGACTATCCTTTATTTCTACCTTTGTCCAATGGCACAATTTGGAGTTGGAGTCATAGGATGCACTTCTTCAAAAGTGACACATGGAATACAGATTGCACAACTGCTAATTCTAAAGGTAATTCTAGCTCATAGGCTACCTTGCCAATACGCCTCAAAATTCTATAGGGTCCCACATATCTCTATCTTGAGCTTTCCATTCTTTCCAAATCTCATCACCCCTTTCATGGGCAAAATTTTGAATAAACCCCGATCATCAACTCAAGCTCAACTCTCTTCTCCGCATATCAGCATAAGATTTCGTGGCTCGAGCGTTCTCAATATTTCTCGGATGAGTTGAACTTTCTGCATTTCCTCGTAGGCGAGTCGACCTATCAAGGTAGCTTCGCCTTCGAGCCACCCTATGAGGAGATCTACACCTTCTACCATATAATGCCTCACGGGGCCATCGAATGCTAGAGTGGTAGCATTGTTGTTTTACGCAAACTCGATAAGAGGCAAATGGTCATCCCAACTGCCCTTGAAATCGATCGTGCACGCTCTCAACATATCTTCTAGGGTATGAATAGTCGCTCATCTTGCCCACGTCTTTCTGCGGGTGAAAAGCTATCTTGAGCTTGACACGAGTACCTAGTCCCTTAGAAAAGACTTCTAAGTGTGAGGTGAATTGGGAGGTGAATTGGGTACCTGCAATGCAAGATGATGGATAAGGGCACCCATGAAATTCGACTAACACCCTTATATAGAGTCTAGCATAGTCCTGTTTGAATCTATGGTTTTAAGCGGGAGAAAATGTGGCGACTTAGTCATCCGGTCTACTACTACCAAGATTGAGTCATGCTACCAACGAGTCTGGTGAACATGTGAAGATCCCATGTGAGTATGCTGATATCATGAGTCATGCCTTTTGGTCTTTGATGCTCTACCTTGACTTGTTGGCAGTTCGGGCACTTGGCTACGAATTCGCAGATGTCTCTCTTCATGTTATTCCACTAGTAAATATCCCGCAAATCGTGGTACATTTTGCACCAGGGTGAATGGAGTATCTCGAGTGTGTGCTTTGATCGGTATCTGTTTGTCTTGACTCACCAACATTCGGTACACACAATGCATACAGTAGCAGGCACACCATCTCCCCCTTTGGAGAAAGCTTCTATTTTATTCTGAACTGCTTCCTTAAGCTTGAGTAAGATGGGATCTTCATTTTGTCTGAGACTTCACTTCAACTTCCAAGAAGCGGGCCACTTTGCATTACCACTCAACCTGGTGAATCCACCAGCTGTACTCCCAACCGAGCTAGCCTGTGTATATATTTTACCATATACTTCTTTCCCTCTTCAACATGGGCTATGCTTCCCATAGACAACCTGCTTGGTGCATCGGCCACCACATTGGCTGCCGGGTGATACGGCACACTCATGTGTGCTCTTTTTCGGTAGCTCCAATCACCTTCTCGACGAAAGATTTAGGTCCTTTGACTGAACACATATTGAAGACTCTTGTGATCTGTGAACACATCCACGTGAGCTCCATATAGGTAATGTCTCCATATTTTCATCACAAACACCCTTCTTTGCCAACTCCAAGTCATGAGTTAGATAGTTAACTACCATGTACTTTGAGCTTCTACAGGCGTAGGCTATCACCTTGCCTCGGCTTGCATCGGAAACACCAATCAGTCCAACTATGGAAGCTATCACCATGAACAACCAACCCATCTGTTCCTTTCTTGCAAGGTTAAAATTGGAGCGGTAGTGCGTGAGTCTTCAACTCTGGAAACTCTTCTCACACACACATTCAACTTGAGTGAAATTTCACCTTCTTCGAGTTAACAGTTAGAGTGCTATAGAGGAGAAGCCTTCCACAAGCGCTCGGTAATAACCAGCTAAGCCTAGAAAACTCCTGGTTTTTTTGGAGAGGTATGTTTGGGCCATTCTTTCAGCTGCTTGCTATCTTTTTGAGGATCGACACAATACCTTCGCCCAGAGACCATGACCCCGAGGAAAGTCACGGACTTCAGCGAAATTCACATTTGCTGAACTTGTCGAATAACTGGCGGTCTCTGAGCATCTGAAGCACTATCCTCAATTGATTAGCATGCTCTTCCTAATTTCTAGAGTATACCTGAGAATATCATTGATAAATACAATGATGAACATATCTAGATACGCGAGGACTCTATTCATCAAGTCCATGAAGGCAGCTAGGGCGTTTGTTGGCTCGAAGGACATCACCACAAATTCAGTAATGACCATACCGAGTTTGAATGTTGTTTTTGATATGTCACACTCTCTAACCCTTAGCGATGGTACCACGACTTGAAATCATCTTTGAGAAATAATGGCTCCACCCAGAAGTTGGTCAAATAGGTCGTTAATTTTGGAGGTAGGGATTTTGTTCTTGACTGTGACTTTGTTTAGCTGATGGTAATCTATGCACATTCAGAGGGTACCATCTTTCTTACGCACAAATAGTCTTGGAGCACCCTATGGAGAGATGTTGGGTCTAATAAACCCTTCCCAAGAAGATCTTGTAGTTTCTCCTTCAACTCCTTAAGCTCGGTTGGAGCCGTGCAGCTGAGGGGAATGGAGATGGGCTGAGTATATGGAAGGAGGCCTATTCCGATGTCTATTTCCCGTTCGGGGGAACTCAGGGAAGATCCTCGAAATGCATGTGGGGAACTCACTAACCATGAAGGTTTGGCCCGGATGGTTGGGATCTCGAGTGGAATCTTTGGCAGACAAATGATAAATACATCCCCTTGAAAATGAGATTCTGGTCTTAAGGTAGGAAATAAACTAACCTTTTAGGTGCTGAACTACTGCAGTCATTTAACATTGGCTCATTGAGAACTAAAACTTGACAACTACAGTTACGGTCAACTAAGGCATAGCAGGAGTGTAACCAGTCATAAGAATAAGGTCAAATCGACCATGTCTAACTCAATGAGTCAGCTGGAATAACTTTATCAGGACTAACAGGCGATTTCTATACGCACATTGGCTCCTAGCGAAAATGGTTACGAGAACTTTGGATCGATATTGAATTGGACTTCTATGTAGGAGTCATGAATGAAGGGTGGCTCCTGGATCGAGGAGGGCATACATGTCCGAGATGAAAGAGGCGTAACATACCCGTGACTACATGGTGAGCTCTCGATCACGATGGAAAGCGTGCATAAATCGGTTTTGGTGTTGTGCCATCCATACGAGTCTTGCTTTGCTAGAGATGATGATGTGGTGGTTTTTGCTCTCCCCGTCCCTCTTGTGGACAATTTTAGAAAAGCCTATGATCCAATGTTTGTCCAAAACCAAAGTAGCCCTCTGCGACCACAGATACACTCTGCCGGTGGTTCTTGCTACACTTGGGGCAAGCTGGATATCTGTTCTCGGCACTTTAGCTCGGGCCGGGCCCGGATGCTCCCCTTCGATCTTGGTAGGACAGGAAGGTTGGGGCACAGTGAGCTAGGTGTTGGGGCTCTCTCTGCTAAACGTGGTGGCTACTATCACTAGGCCTCGATGGCCGTGGTCGACTAGCTAGTCCTTGCCCTTTTGTTCTTTCGCTCCATATCCTTGATTTTCGGCCTCAATACGCTGGGGCGTAGACAATCATGAAGGATAGGTCCATATCAACATAGTTGTCCTATACTCCTTGAGGACCGGGTTCGACACTCTGGTTAAACTTGACGTACGAGCACGGCTCGACTATCATCTCTGGAGCGTACTTAGACAGCATGGTAAACTCCCGAGGAACGCATACTCCTCCAACTGTTCTATTCCCTGTCTCAAGTTCATAAACTTAGCCACTCTTGCCTCCCTCGGCTCCCGAGGGAAAAATCTATCGAAGGTTGTGTTGAACTCACCCGCTCCGGTCCTACTCCTTCTAGTCGTCCCTCTTTCCTTGTTCATACCGGACACATGGGCTACCCCGCTTTATTTGGTAGGCATCCCAGTCCGGCTTACTCTCGGAGTGACACCCATAATACGAGTAATCTTTCGAGTCTCATCTATGAACTCTTGGGGGTCCTCCCCCGCTGGATCCCCAAAAAGATGGAGGGTTCATACGGGTGAAGTCCGCACCCTCGCACTCTTTAGCAGATCCATTGTTTAACGGTACTACTTTAACAGGTGCGATTGGTGGCTTGTTTGACGGCAGTGGATAGCCGTTCGAACTCCCGCGGTGGACATTGTGTCATCTGAGGGCTCTTTGGTGATAGAGCGGGTGCGGTGGCATTCTTGGCCCTTCTTCCGTGTTGCATGCAGGAGGCATGATTCTTGAGACAAAATAGAGCACGAGTTAGAAGGGCATTCGGAATTGAACTTTAACACACGATAACGAGTATGAACAAAAGATAGTTTCCTAATAAAATCACAAGTAGCCTCGCTCATCATAGGTGTGGCCTTGACTTCACACCCATGAAAAGGACTCTACTCGATGTCGCTTTCATACATTCGATCATACTCTAAACCTAGTGCTCGATACCAAGTTTGTCACGCCCGAGTCTACACCTAGACGAACACTGATTACTTGGAGTCCACAAGTCAACCCTTGGTCTATCATACCTTTAGTAATCTTAAAACATGCATAGTAGAAGCTTTGAAATAATATAAAACAATTATGAAAAACTAAAACTGCACATAAAGTTTAAAACATACGAACAATGCGGAAATGCGAAGTCAAGTCTATATGCGAAAGCCATCAAGTTGATGAGTTCTTTGGGACAAGCCCCGGCTAACTCTAGAATCTAGCTTGGAAATAACAAAATGAGTAAGAAAGAAGCCCAAATAACTCCTAGAAAGATGAGGACTCACCTTACGCTGGAGTGGGGATCGAGGCTGAGCGACTAACAGCGGCGAGTCGACACTGCGGCTATATGTGAAAATGATACGGCAAAAGTATGCGTCGGTAATTTGAATGTACTAAGTAAGTGAGAGAAAACACGTCTTGGATATAAATGGCTGAACTAAAATGGCATGCAATGACCAACTAATATCAGCGAAGCCGAGACAGCGAGTAAGCGAGATGGTCGGGGTGACCTGTACTTGGTCAAAGACATGCCCCAAGTACGAAATCTTTTGAGTACCGAGATACTACAGGTGATCTAAGCGGGCGAACTTGACTAATGCGAGATTGAGCGAGCATTTGGTGGGAGAGAGTCTATAATGAGCATATAACCATTGAGATAGATGTGGTCAAACGTATAGGCCCCATCTATAGGAACCAATATACCTTTACAGGGTATATAGGCACGAGGCGGGTGATCACTAAAAGTTTGGGGGCCAATCGAACCAATAATGCGTAACCTACACTAACAACGTAGTATTAGGAACTGGTGCGTGGAACCCCGATCACTCGGTGTTAGAATCCTTTGCTCCCCTTGGAATACCTAAACTAAATACCAAGGTGATAGCTCGAAACTGGAGCCCAAAACTAGTCGAGGATATAGGCCCAGAAAGTACCACGAGAGTCTTATCGAGCAGATTCTAAAAGCTGGGTTATAGGCGAATTCAGAGATGCTTATCTAAGAGCGTCGTAACCGTCTAAACGGTATGTATGCAGGGTCCTTAGTCTAGTCGAGTTGTTGCTCTAAGAGTCATGACCACCTAGTGGACCCAATGAAACTGAGTTTTAAGTCTAATTTTGATAAGCGGGAGGCATCACGGACACCTCCAAGGAGTGCTGTAGTCAAAGCGATGGTGACATTACAGTCAGCTTTGGAGGTTGGTAAATCTAGTAAGAAACTAAGTGAAGCATTTGAAGTATCTGAGAATATAAAATTTATTTGAAAACTGACTAACATACATGTGACTGGGTTTCTAACACATAAAAATATCATAGGAACCCCCTAACTACGAAAGATTCAAGCAATTTCGAGAATTTAATACTTAAGCAGGATTCTAGTTTCTGATTTTCAAAAATTTTAGGGCTAAAATTCACATTCAAGAGAAAAGGCATCATTATAATTACAATTTGGTGGAAAACATCAAAATTTAGCATATAATAATATTCCTTAAGAAATAAACAAGGTTTGATAGCAATATCTTCACAATCAAAAACTCAAGGCTAGAACTGATAGTGAACTGAGAAAGAGTTTTAGGGGACACAAGGGAAGAAAAATCCGCTGTGGAATTCCCACATACCTAAGTTGAATTTCCTTGGAGAAAGGGCTTGAATTTTCTACAATGGGTGTGAAGCCTAGTCTTGCACGAGAGGTTCCTGAGAGGAGATACATTCGGTTTCTAAGAGTTAACGTGGGGAATGAGGGGAAAAACCATTCAATCCCTCTAATATCTACGAAATTTCCCTAAACGACATAGTTTAGGGACTAAATAGGTAGGGAGATTACAAAAAATATCATTTGGGCTAAAATCGAAATGCAGTTCGACGGGGTCCCAATGGGTCACTCAGCAGTCGTTGGTTGAGACCCGCGACTCGTTGGGTCTACTACCTGAAGATTGAAAAATATCGGATCTGGCAACAGGGGTCACCACGAGGGACCTAATGACTCGTTACCCAATGCCACGACTCATGGCATCACTCGTTAATTACCTTTGTACAATAATCGTCAGGATGATAGCGGAGATGTCACGACCGTTCTTGGTGACCACGACTCGTGGTCACCTCCGTCATGTTCACTGCCTAAATTCCAAAATTCCCTTCTACCTGGTAACGCGACTCATCTCACAACTGCGTGGTGTCGACCACGAATCGTGGGGTCCTTTCGTTAAGTACACTTTGCCCTCGCCTTTCTATACTTTTGCTTACCACTCCCCCCTGGCCCGACCTAATGAATCGTGGGGGCCGGCCACGGCTCGTTAGGTTGTACGTAGGGTATCCTTTCAAACTTAAAACTTCCTCACTTTGCCTCCCCCACGAGTCACCTGCGACTCGTGGGCACCTCCAACGGGTCAACAGCACGACCCGTTTTGTATTCAGTGCCGAGATTTTCCAATTTTCACCAAATTTTTCCCTTTTGAGTCTCGGGTCTAATATTTGAGTTTTGGGGCATTACACCTGTGTCACGACTTGACCTTAGACCCCGGATCGAGATCGGAACCTAGAACTCATAATCCTCCAAGCTAAGCCACGATGCATATATAGTGAAGAGCATAATCAAGCAAAAATCCAACATATACATGAATAAGCGAATACTAAATCTCATAAAAGCATATACAAAATGATAATATCACAATGATGAGTCACAAGTTGAACATACTAAGTCTTCAAAGTAGTAATAGAATACTTTTATGCAATATCGTCTCATGATATAAGGATTCCCGGGTGTTGAAGTCTCGCCGCGGCTAGAGCTTGACTTGTCCCTAGCTCTAGTATCCTTTGTTTGGTGAGTCCTCATCATTCAAGGATGTTAGCTTCGACTTATGTTTACTTTCATTCATTCTAGTTTTCATAATATTCGGCATCCAAAATTTTTTTGGAATGGGCCTTAGCACCGGGGTTAGCTTTATGCTTGAGTTGAGCATAAATCCTCGAGTTTGGTCCTGTCTTTGGAATGCCCCAGTATATGGTTCACATAGATATGCAACGCCGTGAATCTCTATTTGAGTTCCTTTACGAGTAACTCCTGTCGGGAGACAATATCCAAGGCCGTTTGATACATCTCCTACCTCCTTTGAAAGGGAGACACTTCCATCGATAAGTGTTCTAGACAGCATATGGCCACTTATTCCGAGAGATTTTAGAAACCATAGTCAATTCTTCCTACAACTCATCACCCACACCTGTGTGGTTATGCGAGTCCATCATAAACTTTTGCTTATCGTCTAGAATGCATAGAGCATCTTTAAGGTCATTCATGAATGCAGGCCCTTATTGCTTCCTCAAGTACTCACGCGAGCCAAACCTACGTTCTTTTGATTGGCCTCAATCTCGCTGGTAACAAAAATTTACCTTTTTTTAAGATATGGGACTTTGTCGAGGAATTCGTGCATCAACCATATTCTCGTTATTTTGGTCTAAATTTTCCATAAGTGATTTTTGTGAAATAAATCGATTCAAGCAAATAAGAAGGTAGATTAGTGAGTTAAACTAACACCCAGCGTCCACGGCCGCCCATGGGTGCCGGCTATTTATTATAAAAATATGGCGGTTAAATTTGTGATGAGGTCAAGGATATGTGTTATGATTTAACTCGTTAAGTTTAATTATTAGCAACGAAATATGTTTGTAAAATAACTAAAAATAGTAGAGAAAATAAAGAAAGTCAACGAAGCGGTAGAGCTCAGGAGAGTAATGTGGTTTACACCATGTACGGTCATGTCTTAGTGTTTTTGGACTCGAGATTTGAAAATATTTTAAGTATATCAATGCTAAAAATAAAGACTTAGTGAAATGCGAGAATGTTTGGAGTGCAAAAATGTCGGGACTTTAGTGTTGTTGATCCAACCCGTTACAAGTGTATTAAAACTCATATTTAGGAAACAAAGGTAATACATCAACCAATAGAAAAGTTTCACTCAATCCCTAAAATTACTATGAGCAATGGCTTTGTATTCACGTGTAAATACCATTAGTTAGGCTAGCTAGTATCCCTTTATTGTTGGTTGGATATGTGCGAATATATCGGCATATACGTGCATTTTGTCTTTTCTCTATGTCATCGGAGACACGATTCATTCTCTTTCTTGAGTCCGTTTTATCTTTCTCGATGATAATTTTTATATCTAGATAACATGTCGGGGTCACAACTCTTGATCATACCTTTGAATCGAGCAATCTTTCTTGAATACTCTCCGGTTGTCTATTGTCACGTGTTCATCGGCATCCCGCCACATTCATAAACTATTCTTCATGCCACATACTCAAGCTATTCTTAAGCTCAATGCAATAGTATCACTTATCAATATTTATTTTTGAAGTTATAGACCAACATCATCATTCCAAATCTCTAAAAAAATACCAAAAATTTCATTTTTTTAATTTATATTACATTTGATAAATGCTTGAATACTCGTGATAAATATAAAATTCCATCATTTTAGATTTAATATTAAAAATAATAATGATAATAATTATTTTCATATGATATTGGCAAAGATTATGTCCTTCAAATTCATGAGTCATCAATATGGGCTAAGTTTTGTGGGCCGGCGAGTCCAATTCATAAATTGATATGGTTGAACTATAATTTTTGGAGTCCGTTTAAGAATGAGATTTTTTAGCTTGACCCAAGTAAGCATGCTATCCCATGGGCTTGAGCAAAGTGGATCGGGATTTGCATCCCGTGGGCCAAAAAGAAAGAAATTAGTTTTAAAAAATAGAGTGCTAGAAATAATCAAATTTCTAACATAAAATTTACTTAAACTATCATTTTAATACGTGGAATATTGACATCTATTTTTATATTTTATTGTGATCTATTGGAACAAAACTAGGTTAATATTTCAATTTAGCTAGTTGTATTGTTACTCAAAAAATATCAAGTTTTTATAGAAACTTTATGTCAACACATTTTCTTGTAGAGATTGGTGCCTACAGCCCGTCAAAATGGGCTAGCCAACTCAATCCAACACAAGCCTCACCCAGTCGAAATTTAATGGGCTAGGACGGGATGGCCCTTCATTTTAAAGTGCCTTAAAATGATCAATCCAGCCATCCTAAAGGGCCGCAGGCTGGGGCGAGCTAGCCCTTCATTTTTTTATCTTTGTTTTATAGAAAATTTCTTTTTCAATATACATTTAAACTTACAGGTATGAAAATTTGTTAATATTTCTAGCATATGATTATTATGAAAGATACGTAATTCAATAATAACTTATAACATATTGAACACCTACACATTGTCAAGCATATTTGAATCCGCTGATAAAATTATCTTAATTTTTTATTTTTTTAGTTTTTTAAAATTATATTATTATAAGCAAATTTAATTAGTTAAACATTATCAAATAACTATTTATAAAAATTAATAATATTTAGATTCACTTCAAAACTTTACCACTTTAAATTTGGTAAAGTCGTGCGGCCTATTTTTGAGTTGCAACGGTGTTTGAACATTTTGATGATGGATGCAATTTTTATACTTGGTGAATTGAAATTTTAATATTAGGAATTTAATGCTAAATGGTGTTACGGCCGAAGTAAACTTCTAACATTTAGTCGATTACATTCATACGTTAGTCAAGAAGTTTTAAGTTCGGTGCGCACGAAAGAGCGAGATAAAGGTCGAACAGCGCGGAATCGGGAAGCGAAGGAGAAGGACGGAGCAGGCTGCTATAGGGGCAGCGTGTCATGGACCTCCTCCCTACGCGTGGGCTCGAAGTGACATGCGTATTTTTGGCGCGATGGGGTGGGTGCCATGGACCCCTTGCCCCTTTGCCCAAGTATATATATAGGGTCCCTTTAGTTGTTGAATCATTTCTATATACCAACTTCGGCTAGAGAAGAGAGAGCACGAAGAAAATAGTAGTTTTTCGTTCGTTTACGCTACAAAACGCCGTCCAAATTCAAATTAACCCTGGATTGAATCCTAAGCAGTAGGGAAACATTACTACGGAGTTATTTTCGTGAGGTGCGCCTAGCGAATCGTAACTCCGTCGAGCAAAAGCTATCAAAATTGCTTCAAAGCTGATTCTATACGATCACGGGGTTCAAGTAAGTATTTCTCCCTTCTAAACTCTCGAAAATTTATACGTTTTCAGTTGTGTTTCGTTAAGTTGAAGTATAGTCAATATTAGTACTATAAGTTATTATTTCTACGAAATTTAAATGCGAAACTAGTTCCTCTCTCAGTAGTATGATTACAGTTAGGAAGGGCTATTGAATACCAGTTGAAACTTGCCAGTTATTGAGGAAACAACAATCGAGGTATGTTAAGGCGAATTCCTTAGTTAGTTTCCTTAGTATTGTCATAGGTTGAGTCCTATTGCAAAAAGAGTCAAGAGCATATCTATTGTAATTAGGCGAGTTCTGTTATATTGAGGTCGCGAGGGCCATATTGAGTTCTGATTTGAGGCCGCGGGGGGCCATATTGAGTTACAGCCTTCGAGGCGCGAGGCCATACCGAGCTCTATTGTACGAGGCCGCGAGGGCCATATCGATTCCTATTCTGCGAGACCGCAAGGGCCATAGCGAGTTCCATTAGGTGGGGTCGTGAGGGCCATAGTGAGTCCCATCAGATTGAGGTTGTGAGGGTCATGGTAGAGTTAATTGAGGTTGTGAGGGCATTTTGAGTTACCATATACTACAATCATTAGTAACTAGGTAGTGGATCATATATTGTTTGTATTTCTTGAGGCTTATGGGAGGGCCCCGGGTAGGTTACTCTTGTATGGGTTGTACCTTCCCGGGCTTATGAGGGCCCGGTTAGGTTCTTGTTTGTATATATGCGTGCCTTGTTAATTAGATACCACAAATGGTAGAATCATTGGTTAAACTCTTGCCCTTATATGATTATTTGATTCTTTATCTTATTCAGTTATTACTTTACTACCTTACATATTCGGTACATATGTACTGACGCGCGCTCCCTACAGGCGTTGCATTACTGCCTGCAGGTGCAGATAGGCACATACCGGGACCTTCGTAGCTTCTAGCAGGGGTTAGCGGCACGATCGGCTCCCTTCCTCGAGGAGCTAGTAGTTAGAAGGTGTTGTCACTTTTGTTGTTCGGTTATGGGTAGGTCGAGTCCTTGTCTCGGCCACTATTCTACTCCTAGAGGATTGCATATGCAGTTCCCTATGGTGGTCTGTTGTTGGTCGTGTGGGGCGGATGTATGTTTCATTTTGTGATGACCGCCGTGTGGGAGCCTTGTTTAGGCTTGTTGAATAGTGGCCTTGTCGGTATAGTATATGTAAGTTCAGCGATTTTATTACGGTCATAACTAGACGTCATGGTGGTCTTGTCTGCTTGTGGTTCCACTATTATTCTATGTTTCTAGGTAGTTGTTTTATTTTACGGTAGTTATGCGGCCTTGTCATTTGAGGCTGTGTTTATGAATATAGCCGTTGTTTTGCGGTTGAGAAGTAAGTTTGCACCATAAGTGCATAATCCCGATCGAATCGAGTCAGACCCTAGTAGGGCACGGTGCTAATCATACCTTCAAGGCGGGCCATGACAAGAAGTAAAGTATTGTTTAAGGTATTAAAACTTATTCGGTAATTCTTTTTCTAGTTTTACTTCTTTTTCACGTCTTCTTTTAAATTTAAATTTAAATTAAATAGTCTTTTGGCCCGCGGGTCGGCCTCGGTCGGCCTTGGTCAAGCCTCGAGGCTGACATGCGACTTGAAATTTGGGCTTATAAGCACTCGGTATAAATGGACTTAAAAATCTCAACCCAACCCAACCACAATATCGGGGTTGGATTGGGGTGGCCTAAGGGCCGAAGCCCGTTTTGGCCGGCTGTTGTACCCCGAAGATATTTGCGCGAGAATAACGATGATTTGGAGTGAAGTCATACAACCAAATCTTTACTTGAAGCCAAACTTAATAACTATTATTAGGATTTTGTTGGTGATTTAAGATTTGATTAGTAATAACTCACTTATAATATTATCTTATGAATATTTATATTTAGCATTTCTAAATTAGAATTTAAAAAAATATATATATTTTTAAAAATAGTCTAGCCTAGCCCTTTGTCCACATTGTGATGGGTTGAACTTGATGTTTTAAAGCCTATCAAAATAATGTGTCGGCCCAACTTTAGGTCGTCAAATTCTAAAATCGTGTTGTTCCAAGATAAATTGGGCCAGCTCATATTGACAACAAATACATCTGCCACGCCCATGTACAATCACTAGTATTCTTTGAAATACAAGCGGGACAAAGTTACCTTCGGTAGGTTCATAACGATTTGGTTAAAACAAAGTGGATATCAACCTTTATTTAAATCAAGAGTTGGCTTGCTTGTTTTGCTTCTTTTGAATGGGAAAATAGGAAACTTCCAATTATAGGTTATCAACTCCTGAGGTAGGGTGGTCTATAGTTTGTTGAAACAAAAGGGGTAACTATTTTTCAGCTGGGTTATCAACTCCGGGGCTGTAGGGTGGTCTAAAATTGTTGAAACATAAGGAGTAACTAGTTTTCAGCATTAAATTAGAAAATACAGGGGCATAATAAAAGACAACTTTTGTCCTTTTCAATTGTTGGGAATTTTTGCATCATTTAAATACCACCCTTTTTTCTTTTTCTTTTTCTTGTTTCCCTTTGTAATCATGAAGACAGGACTCTCTTCTCCATGATACGTAGTACCTTTCGCCCTTAATTTTTAATAATTCTTAATTACTCTTTAATTATTGAAGATAGATAGAATTTCAATCACCTAAAACTGTGGAGGGACGTTTATGAGTTCTCTACATCATACATATAAAGACTTGTTAATCTTATGTGTCTTCTTAATTTTTGATAAACCTAAGCAAATATCAAGATTGTGTTTTACCTTGTCTTGTGTCTCCTCCTTTCCTTTTATTTTCTTCATATTCCATTTACACGCCCCATTGCAGAGGATTCTGTATAAGGTGAGAGTGGGGGAAGAAGATAAAGGTGAGGTGTTTGGAGATTGAATCAAAGGGATTGAAAGTTATTCAATGGAAAGCAACAGTAGAAGCAAGTTCAAGAGAATTTGTGTTTTCTGTGGAAGCAACCCTGGCCACAGGAAAGTCTTCAGTGATGCTGCAATCGAGTTGGGGAATGAATTGGTTTGTCTTGATTCTTGAATCCTCTGGTTTGAATTTGGTTGACTCTTATTCTTATGTTTTCTTTCCTAGTTCTTCAGTTTCAACTTTAGCCTTCAGCTTTTGGGTCAATTTGGGATTTGTGTATGTGCAGTTCTGTTACCTTTCTACTCTACCAATCTCATTTTAGGTTGGTAACAGGACTGTTTGACTTAAAATTCCCAACTCTTTGCAAATATGTTGTTTTTTGTTGCTGTCCATGTTTCTTCTATTGACATTCTAATAGTATTGGTTTTTGGTACTCAGAATAGTAGGCATTGACTTTCTTATCGGTACCTACCATTGTTGTTGTGTTATCCCCATAATAAATGTGACTTGGCTTTGAATGTTTCAGATTTAAGTCATCTATTCTTTTGGTTTCCCATTTGACTTTGATAATGCTATTTGCAGGTAAGTAGGAAGATTGACTTGGTCTATGGTGGTGGAAGTGTTGGATTGATGGGGTTGATTTCCCAGAGAGTTTACCAGGGAGGTTGTCATGTCCTTGGGTGAGTGAAATATTAACATTTTAAGTTTACAATGGCAAACTGTACGTGAGGTCTTTCTAGTTCTGCTGTAGGATTTCAACTCATTCTTGATTGCTATGAACTTGCAGGGTAATCCCAAAAGCTCTTGTGCCTATTGAGGTATGTGGACATTAGCTTGAATATCAAATTTGCAATTTGATAGAGCTTTCATCTACTTGTTCTCTTTCTTTTTTTCTTTTTTTCATTCTCTCTCTTGTTTGGACTACATTACTGCTATTTCTTCCACTTGGAATTTTTCTTTTGCTGAAAATTCAGACTCAAATTTCACAATTATCTGAGCTACAATCTCTCTTTTTTCCCCAATTTATTATTATCTTCTAATCTGTTTGCTTGGAGTTTTTCTTTTGCTGAAATATTATCATCGATATGAAATGGTTTTGCACGATATCCCTGATTACTGAATAACCCCGAAGTGCCAAAGTGATTCAAAAGTTAATCCAAGTTTCATCTCACATTGAAATTGGTAAAAACATGGAAATTTGATGCATTGTCCTAATAAATTGCAGATTAATGATTCTTTCTAAGCTTTATCAAAAATAGTTGATGATTCTTTTATAGAATGTATTTATGCTCACAATTAGTGGGAAGTGATTGAGTGGTGCAGCATCTGATAGTAAGAAATAGTTTTCTTAATTGGTAGAACTTTGATTTTGCATTCTGTGATGTTGTTTCGATTGTAATAGTTACACTTTCAACCTGAGTGGCACTGACAGATATCAGGTGAAAGTGTTGGTGATGTAAAGATTGTCTCGGACATGCATGAGAGGAAAGCTGAAATGGCTAGTCAGGCTGATGCCTTTATTGCACTTCCAGGTAAATATCTGTAAGAGTAGATTTGAGATACATAGGCTCTCAGACACCTGTCAAATTGCTTTTATTATGTTTAGGTGGATATGGAACCATGGAGGAGACTCTGGAAATGATAACATGGGCACAACTTGGAATTCACAAAAAACCGGTATCTTAGTATTACATTCATATAGTTTGATTGTTACCTGCAAGATCTTCACCATCTTAACCTCTTCTGCAGGTTGGTTTGCTAAATGTTGAGGGTTATTATAACTCTTTGCTTTCACTATTTGACAATGGTGTTGAAGAAGGTTTCATTAAGCCAGGGGCTCGTGACATTGTTCTTGCTGCTCCTACAGCAGGAGAGCTTCTAGCAAGATGGGTACTGACTTTACCTAATTGCATGTATTTGCTTGTTGTGTTTATACACCTGGATTCAATCAGTCTTTGAGGTTGGTACTTTTCTTTCACCAGCATGATTACCATCTTTACTCCAAACAAAATCTATTCAACACCAGAAAGCTTTGACTGACACAAGAATATATACTACACTATACTATTACTCGTTTTTCTGGAAATATTCTTTAAATGTTCCAGTTACTGAATTTTTGCAAAAGTAACCTTTTCTCGTGGATTTACCAGTAAAGGTGAAAACAATGTAACATGTGCTATTGGAATGATAACTTTTGTAGCTAGGACTTTGTACTTTTGGTTCACTGTTTTGTGGAAGATTGAAAATATTCCCTACTTTTGGTTCACCTGTTTTATGGAATATTGAAAATATTCTTACTGTTGGTTTCTGTTCACTTCTTGGGGTCACTTGTTCAATAATGTTAAAATGTGAAATGTTGATCCTTATGGCAGGAATTGATTACTAATTGTCCTTCCATTTATATGAGTTCTGTTGTCAAATTGTTGTTATTTTTGCATCCTGCTGATGAGTCTTATCTTGTTTGTCAATTTGCAGCAATATACTCCTTCACATGACCATGTTGCTCCCCATGAAAGCTGGCACATGGAGGAGTTGGCTTATCCAGGGGAACAGTCTCCGTGACAAAACACATTCACCAGTTAGGCCAATCTCCAAAATAGAAGTCTGATATGATTCATCATCATTAACTCTTGGATGAGAATTTATTCAGGTGGAGCCACAGATAATGCATCATTGTGTACTCTTGTCATTCTTTACTGTTACATTTACTATAATCATTGTTGGTGTTTTGCATAAGCTAACATTGATTTACAAATTAGTCAATGGATGCTATTTTAGCGTTATTTAGGCTGTTACCACCTTTAGCATTCTATTCAAAGAAGCACTCAGCACTATAACTTGATGGCAGTTAATAGGTTCAATACTTGGTTCGCACCAATGAGGAAAGGTTGTACAAGGAACCTTCTGTCTCAATATGTTTAAATTGGTTCAATAGTAATCCGTATCACTGATAAATAGTTTATATTTCCTTAAAAGAAACTCCATTTACATAAAACTTTTATTGTCAAAAGGTAATTTTCAAAATTTTATGCTCTCAACTATGTGAGGAGAAACCTGTTAGTGAAGCTCAACTAATGGAAGTCTGTCATAGCTCCATTGCTTTCAGCGTGAACCTTTCTTCTCCATCTCAAGGATTTGCTCTCGTATAAAGTTTCAGTTGCCTTCCAAAGCTAGAGTTACCCTTGTGTACTTAAATCCTTAGAGAAGGATGAAATTTTATTATGGGATTGTAAGCCTCCAAATTGGCTGAGCCGTGCTTGTTTCCTGCACATACTTTTTGAGGAAATAAGTATGTGTTCTCCTTACTGGTTATGCCAACTGCAGCTCACATGCAATTTTCCACAGATGAATTACCTGAGGCGTGGGGGCCCAATTCTCTTTAAAGTACTAAGGTTCATGTCACTTTCAGTTGTTCTGTAACATGGATGTTTTATTCAGTGAACATGACAGCATTTTGCGTACTATTATTGCCTTTTAGAATATAAAGGGGTCAGCTGAAACTGTTTCCTGAGTTAGAAATGCGCCATCTTTACTCATTTTTTTTCGTTTCATACTGATCTCATAAAACCAGTCAACCTTGTGAGATTCAGGATTTAAACACTCAGCACTTTGAACTGTGAGTTTCTGCCAAACCCACAGAACACATTGGATCACTACCAGTCAAACCCACGTGACAAAATTGTTATTATAGTGCGTTTATTATCTAGTTAACCTAGCCTGTAGTTTTATGCTTTTTTCATTCAAGTACTTCTATAGGTTGAAACTCAGCATTTTGCAGCCCTTTAATGTGCTTTATGGGCCAAAAGTGGATGAGGGGAATCTTTTGGTGTGATGATATGATGAACACTCCAAGTTGGTGAAATTTGGACCCCAAACAACCATCGAAAAGCCATCGACTATTCATCAATAAATAAAAGAAGTTAAAATTGACAGTTGAGTTGACTGTCAAGGTGTAAATGCTGGCCACTTATAAGTTGTAGGTCCCTGATTCTTGCTGGGAGAATCAAAGGACAATTTTAGTCAGACCCAATTCAAATATCTTCTCTTTGTTTTGCCTTCTATTTTGTGGGCGGAGTCATACATCTCAATTGCATTAGAAATCAACAGAATAAATATTCAGGAAGAATATTAAAGAGGCTGTGCCACATGCACATGATATTTAAGGGGTCATTTGCAGTT
This sequence comes from Datura stramonium, assembly GCA_018107945.1. Lineage (NCBI taxonomy): Eukaryota > Viridiplantae > Streptophyta > Magnoliopsida > Solanales > Solanaceae > Datura > Datura stramonium. The sequence goes on from JACEIK010005571.1 coordinate 48,636, forward strand.
TCACTCTTATTTTGTGTTGATAATTATGTTTCTAAGCATAAATAAACTTTTACGGTACATAAATATATATTTTTGCATCATAAACTTTTCACAAGTTATATTTCGTGCCTTTAAATAATTGATCCCGCTATTTATAAGTTTAATATTTAAAGCTAAAAATTCTTTCGAAAATCCGTTTTTAAAATAAGTGGTGTTTTTATTTTGGGCGCACTCTTGAGAAAACTACTCATTTTTAGAAAGTAAAATATGATTTTAAATTTTTTAACTAATAAATATTTTGAAAAAAGATACATTAGTTAGTATTTTCTTGGTTATGTAAAACTCTCCATTTAAATAAGGATAAAATTGAAAGAACATCATTAATGTCTTCTTAATTATATAAACACCACTTATTTTAAAAACAAATCAAAACGGCTAAACACCACTTATTTTGAAAAGAAGGGACTAAAAAATCAACTTATTTGAAAAATAAAAATAAAAAATCAGTCCATAATCACGCAATTATATGACATTTAAGTGGAGGATAGATAGCGGATGAATTGCATGTATTTAGGGCCAATTTGAAGAATCTCTGGTAATTGAATTTGGGTATAATTGAGTTAATTATACGGTTGGCATGTTTGTAGGTCAAGTAATTACATGGTTAGCGGGAAAATTGAGTGTAATTGAAAGGGAGTAATTACACTCTCCAATTCCGAGGAGGTGAGAATTGCGAACAATTATGATAATAATTCTGAGTCTTTTAATTTCTTTATTTTTGTATTTATTTTCTTTTTAAGTTATTTTTTAAATTTCTATTGTTTAATTTCTTTTTAAATTTTTTATTTTTTTTATTTTTTTTATTTTTTTTATTTTTTTTATTTTTTTTATTTTTTTTATTTTTTTTGAAAAGAACAGTTTTAGTTTTTTTTTAATAGAATTTTTTCATATATATATTTTTTTCATTTAATATAAATGTATTATTTTTCTATTTTCAAGTTAAAGTATAATTTCAGTGTTGAATATGTCATACACTTATGTTTTCTTTTTCTTTTGAATTATATTTATTTAAGTTATGTACAACTTATCTTGAGTTATATTTTGAATTTGGCATAAGAGTATTATGTTTTCTTTTTCTTATTTTTGAATTTATATTATATTTTTAGTTCTAATTTATTTACTTTAGTAGTGTTGGCTTTTCTTCGTATTGCATGCTATTCATCTTTTAGTTAAAATTGATAAATTAGTTATGTATCAAACATTTGAATAATTTTATGACTTTTAATATGTATTAATCTCATTATTTAATTAATAAACAAACAAATAATTAAAAAAACAAAAAAAACATGTAATTTAATTAAAATTAATTAAATTAAAATATTATCAATTTATCTTTTATAATATTAGCTAAATATATATATATATATATATATTAATTAGTAATATAAAACATAATAATATTTTATTATATAATTTATATTACACATATAAAATTATATTAAAAAAAAACAAAAACCAAAGAAAAAATTAAATCAAACTTAATTAATTTTAATTTTAAAAATTTAATAATATTTTTAATATGTAATTGTTTTTTTATTTGTTTAAGATTCAGAAGTTTAATTATATTATGATAAATAAATAAATTATCGTAATTATTATGCGATTAATTACTATCCTAAAAATTATATTAATTTTATTACACAGTAATTTTCAAATGGACACTCAGTCAGTAAAAGCGCAAGTAGCAAATCTATTATTCATACGAGTTTACATAACATGCGTCAGCATCAGATATTTGCATGATGATAAAGAAAGGTATTGGGTGGTCGAAATATTGCTGTAATTTTTGGAAAAGATTAAAAATATTTTTATTTTTTTTATTTTTTTTATTTTTTTTATTTTTTTTATTTTTTTTATTTTTTTTATTTTTTTTATTTTTTTTATTTTTTTTATTTTTTTTATTTTTTTTAGTTATTTATTAATTTGAAATTAAAGATTTGATTTTTTTATATTTTTGATATTTTAGAATTTTTTATCCTTTTCTTTTCCAAAATATCTTTCTTAACAAAAAAAGTAAAACAAAGTTCTTAATCTTATTTATAACTAAATAAATATTTGTGTGCTTTGTAAACTGATAATATGGTCTTCTATCTATATATTAGAGTAGCCTCATGATAATTTTTTGGTTTAATAATAATTTGTGATAAATGTAAACTATTTTCATTTCTTAATATATGTTTTTAAGTGAAGTAAGATAAGAATTTTGCTAATATTTTTTAAGTTTCAAAGTTAAAATTTTTAAAGAAAAAAATCAACAATAACTCTATCGATGATATTTTAAATATATTTTATTATTTGAAGCAATGTAATAAATTTTTATATTTTATGACATTATGATTGTTGTATTTTAACTTTAAAATCAAATATTTAAAAACATAAAAAAACACAAAACAACAAACACACAAAAATAAAAATATTTTTAATTTTATATTATATAATTATTACTTCTTCTATACTTTAGATGTTAACATTAAGAAATTAAAGTTTATAATTGAAACTTCTTTTATATATATATATATATATATATATATATATATATATATATATATATGAAGGTGCTGGTGATTTACAATGTTTTATTAAATAATGTGTTTTAAAAAAATATATGTACATTAAAATGATATTTGCTTAAAATAACTTAATAAGACATTTGTTGGAATTAGTGAAGTAAGTAATGATATCCAGATCAAATTATTGATAAATGTTTTTGAATCAAATCATCCACCAGTTAGCATTTGTATTTAAATTTTTAGTGCATGACATTTTGGAGAATTATAACAAAATAATTTTCTAACTCATGACAACTTTATTTTTATTGAATAAAATTCAATCAATAATATTTGTATTATTTTTGAAATAGTTTTATTGGTATGCTATACTGTTCTTCTTTTATTTATTTGACATGATTTTTAAATAAAGTGAAATTTTAATAGTAATTTTAACTTTGCTGGATTTTGTTATGAAAAAAAATATTACAACTTAAAATTTCAATTAAATCATGTTTTCAAAATAAGTTTCCAATTTCATCTCCTTATAATTTCATATCATGACTTTCAAATTGAAATTTTATCTCACATGAACAAACGAGCCCGCCCACAAAGTGTTTGACTTCATTTTATATATATCTTTCTTATATGCACACAGACCTGAACATTAAGGATTTATCATGAGTTTTAATATGAAATACAATGATTTTTTGACAAATTTTAACCATATATTTTTTGGTATAATTCATAAAAGTTTCTTAATCATGATTGAACTTCACTGATAACAAAAAAAATGTGTAGACATGTTTTATAAGTATATGCTTGTCTTGACTATTTGTGTCTAAATAATTCTCTTTATTGTCACGGGATGTCCTATACTTCCACAAGCAAAATATTTCCTTCGAAAAGTACTTGTATAGATCTTGTGACAGTCTAGTAAAGCAAGTCTTACATCAAGGGAGAAACAATCACAAGATAGTTAAAAAAAATGAACTGTTTCTTGCAAAAATGTTGTCCAATGATAAGTGAAATAATGCGAAAGGTCATGGATAAAGTAGCACACAATCTATACAAAACAAATGAAAGAATAAATAACAAATTCAATGAGTTTTCGTTATGCATACGTTCTCAGGATAAAATTAGAGAGTCTTCCCTTTGTGAATGAGAGAATAAAAACCAAAGATTCTCAATTACAATGCTTCTATACAAATTCCAAGCGTTTCCCAAAGTTACACATAGTGTAGGCTTAAAGTGCGAAAAATCGGTCAAAATTCCAAAATGTAGTGTTCAATATGCAACAACAAATCTTCCGCTTGGATTAAATTTTTGTTTATAAATAGGAAGCGATATCTCTTTGTCTTGTCTTTAGCCTTCACAAATTCTCCATTAAATACTGCACAAACCAATCAAGTTTAAGCAATGCTTAAATTTATTGGTTGGGACTACAACAAATCGTCATATTTGTTGAATTATCATGTGTAGAAGCACTATCCCTTTGATATAATATTTGAATCAAATTATGTTTGAATTTAATATGCATCGTCAACTTAAGGAACATATGATTCATAGCAATATAAAAAACACTTTGTCAATAAAACATCAAATGACCTTCTAATATTAATTACCAAGCATTATAGTCAAATAGCCTCTTAGCTCTTGTCATAATTGAGATATACATAGCCTTGGTGCTAGACAATGCATAACAAACTACAAAGTCGCATTTTAGCCCCAATGATACTACTTGAAAGAGCTCAAACATTTAGAGCTCTTCTCTTATCAAATAACCTACATAATCCGAGCTAATATAATCAATTATGGATTAGAAACTGAATATTAATATTTATTAAATTCAAGTCACATATTCAGTATCCTTGGTGTATATCTCAAGATTCACACAAGGAAATACCATGTAACACTAATAACATGTGAAATGTCAAGGTTAGAGTAAACCATAACATATGTAATACTTTACGGAATACTCAAATATGAACCATTAGACATCTAATCTATCTTCTTATATGTTATTTGTGGCAAATATGTAGAAAACTTAAAATGAGAAGCAAAAAAGGAATAAATACAGAAGTTTAACTTGTCATGTTTAATCTCTTTAGAACCTTCTTAATATAGGATTATTGAGACAGCATAACTTTCCAATCTTCTAGATCGTGTAATCTCAATTCTCAGTATCTTTTTTTGCTATACTAATTTTTTTTTATCTCAAACTTCTTACATAGTTATTTCTCCAATCACATAATATGCTTTTGGCATCAATATGCATTCCATTCATATATAACAATAAATATAGAAAATCATCTTTAGTTTCTTATAATACACACAACTATGATATGCACTTTAAAGAGACATTTCAAATCATGGATGTGTTAATTCTTTTGTAGTACCATTATCTAAAAATAGATTTAATCAATCCAACATGATTTTTCATACATAAAGTGATAAATCCTTCGGGTTGACTAATATAAATTACTTCTTTCAACTAAAATTATTCAAAAATGTAATTTATGTTAGAACATATACAACGGAAGCAAGTATAATGGATCAATAGACTTACATGAATCATTAGATAACAATAATGAATTAGATTGGAGTACTAACCTCTTGAAGCTTTCGCACACAATGTCCAACTCACTCTCAGTGGGTCTTCTACCATAGCCTCAAAAATCTCCGAATAGGGAATATTGTGGGCAATACGGCTTCTCGAGAAAATTAAAGTGAATTTTTCATGGAGGAAGATGCCTATTTATAGTCACGTTTTTATGATATAAAACTCTAATCTCAAAACATATTAGGTCCCACTTTTCAAGTATTTTCACACGTTTTTGGGCTATTACAGAAGCCCAAAGCGTGTATAAGTCCTTTCTAGAAGTTGTCCAAAATCTTGTAAGATTTTACTACTTTTAGAAAATAGGTTTCTTCCTTTTCAAGTTCTTTAATAAATCGGGCATTACAGGGACTACATATTTTAGTAGTGAGACTTTCCAATTATGGTATTAATACACTTAAAATAAATGAATTAACCTACCATAATAAATTACGAAATTTTACTAAAAATTCGTAATTGCACTCCTCATTATAATTTTAAAATCGTTCATTAAATCTTATTTAACTTTCCATGTTAGATTATAGATACTAACCAATCAATTAAATTTTTGACTATTTAATTCATTGATTAATTTAATTCTTTATTCAAATGCTTAACTTATTCTATGTAGCGGATACATAATTCATCCCACGGGGTTTTCACATGAAAACTTATAAGAAGTAATCATAAAGGGTATCATCAATCTCAAGGTCGATACATGGATTCCATCAACTAACTATTATTTCATAAATGTCATTTGTCATCATCCAACCAATTGAAAATCTTTTAACTTGCGAAGAGTTTCACCTTTAATAAGGTCAAACAATAAACAAATCACATTGATCATAATGATTATATCAAGATTAGAGTATAAGTATATTTAATGATCTAGAGAATTTATTTTATTAAGTCAGATAAAATATTTATCTCTACTTGGTCCATTCATTGTATAAAATATACTAGCAACAAAAGTTGGAATAATACCATTCCCATAATTAAGATAAATTAAATTTAATCTTGTGCTACAATCGTACAGATGAATTTGTCCAATTTTTATCTTAGATCCTTGGTCATATAAACTTTATACTTATAAGAACTGATGATTTAATCTTTCGTGTATAAGCTAAACTCTATACACTAAATCATCTACTTATATAAGTAAAGGATACACATGCAAAATATCTACTTAAAATAAGACTTTATTAATCCGACAAATAAAGTCTTACATAAGAAATAAAACATAACACTATATTAAACCTATTATACCCAGGAAGGCGAAACGATCGGACCCGGGAGTTGAAATGGAGAAAAAGCTAAATTACGCACCAGGTCACATAATGGGTCGTTAGGTGACCGTGAGGGAGACCACGAGTTGTGAAGTGACTTGTGGTCAAACAAGGAATTGGCATGGCACAGGGGAAGACCATGGCGTGACCATGGTGGTCGAGACCACGCGGCTCGTGAGGTCACTCGTGGCTGGGCTGGGTGCTTGGCTAGTAGTTTGGGCAGTGGGGGATCACAGGTGGTGACCACGAGTCGTGGTTAGCCACCACGAGTCGTGGGGTCCCTCGTTGGGTCCCACGATGATTTTGGGCGTGTACATACGACTCAGGCCACAGTCGTGGCCGTGCTGGGAACGAATCGTTGGGTCCCTCGGTGGGACCCACGACAATTAATTTTTGCAATTAGTAAGGGCCTTTTCGAAATTCCTAAGTTCCTAAAGCCTATACTACGTGGTTTTGGCCTATGAAAGGTGGGTTTTAGGGGAAAAACTATCTAAGTCTTCGTTCATGCATGTAAGAAGAGAATAAAGAGGTGATCAAAGGGGTGATTCAAGGTTTTCTTCTTCAATTCCTTTCAATTCCTTTCAATTCCTTTTTGGGCATTCAAGGGAGAGTAAGATTCAGCTATCTTCAGGTATGTAAGGTTACAAATGGGTTCTTCCATTCACACCCATGCTCGATCTCTACGAATGTATGAAAAATCTATGAAAGCCTATTTGGGTTTGAATTAAATTTTATGAAAACCTAAGGACTTACTAGTAGAATTTGCTGTTTTATGAATATCAGTATATTCTATGGATTTTGATTAGGTTTTACAACGTATTTTTACTTATAAAATTATCGATTTTAATTTCTATTAAATTAAGCTTATTATAGCATGATCCATGATAAGTCGATTTATGATCTTTGTTTCCAATTGATAATATTTACAAGACCAGCATGATTTATGATTCGAAATATGAATTTATACAAATACCCGTATGATTTGATAATTTTTCAAGTTATATGTATGATCTATGAGTATGCAAGAAACCTATGATTCACGAGGAGTATATTTTTGCTTGGAGCTCACGGGCCTTATGTCATGGATAATTCACGTATGTAAGTACATTTATGATTATCATGATTTAACTAGCTCATGAATTCATGCATCGTACCACTATGAGCACTATATATATATATATATATATATATATATATATATATATATTAGGAGTAGTATTGAACACCCGGTAGGTTCGGGGTCTAGGTTCTACCCAGGATCTCATAAACTTCACGTGCCACCCCTAGGTAGGGACCTCCTTTGTGAATTTCCCGACATAAATGTCCCTGGAGTAGTATTGAACACCCAGTAGGTTCGGGGTCTAGGTTCTACCCCGGATCTCATAAACTACGTGCCACCCTAGGTATGTAGGGACCTCCTTTGTGAATTTCCCCGACATAAATGTCCCTTTTCATGGTGATATCACACTTTCATCGTTCTACCCTTGGCAAGGTACAAATGGCCTCCCGACTAGGTTTACAAGTCGAACTTCATGCGTGCTCATATGGGGTATATCGATTAAAAGAATCTCCCACTGTTCCTCATGATTTATGCATGCCTATGATTATGTATATTGGCTCAAGTTATGTTCAATACGGATTTCCTCTTATAATTATGATTTCGATTGTATTATGAATGTTTTGAAAACCTTGAGCCCTATGATATGTTATGTTATGATATTTATGATATGAGCATGATGTCTTGCTCTTATGCTGTTTTATGAGCTTTCACACATTTTAATGTCCGTTTTACTTACCTTCCATATCGGTACATTCTACATACTGACCATATACTTTCTATGTTGTATCGTCTTATGATACAGGTTCCAGCTCTCAGGCTCATCCTCATATCTAGATCATATCAGAGTGTACTTTCAGCTTATTTGTGAGTCCTTATGCTCCGAGGGCCGTTTGATAGACATTCATGCTATTTTTATATTTCAGTACTTGTCCGGGTTAGTTGGGGTGTTATCCTATCAACCCATCGTATGTAGTAGAGGCTTTTCAGACAGTATGTAGTACTCAGCTTGCATGTATGTCTATAGATTTCCTTACGTTACGATATGTAATGATTATGTTTACGTTTCCTCTATGCCTTGTGATTAGTCTTCCGCTTTTAATGAATGAAGTTAGATGTATGCTTACGCCATGGGTCGACTTAGGGCCCTCTCGGGGTTCCTTGTCCTGTTTTACGATCCGGGTCTATGTCTGGGTCGACTTAGGGCCCTCTCGGGGTTCCTTGTCCTGTTTTACGATCCGGGTCTATGTCTGGGTTGTGATAAACTTGGTATCAGAGTCATAGGTTTGAAGTGTCCTAGGGTGTGTGAAAGCCACGTTAAGTAGAGTCTTTTTCATGGGTGTGAAGCGCGCCACACTTATGACAAAGAGGCTACGAAACGTTTAAGAATGTTCCCTTCTTTAATGATCTATGTCATGTGATGAAATGTCCTTTTATCAATTCTAATTCGTGCTATTCACGTTTGCGAAATCACGCCTCCACGCCGAGTGAATGTCAGAAGAAATGGAAATGGCAACGATCATGAGGGTGCCAATGGTGACGGGCATCAGCCAACCCCCCTGTTCATGAGGAGCACGCACCAGAGCCAGCTGCCCACGCTAAGTTTAGGGAAGTGATTTAGATGTTGGCATAGGCCATGGTTGCCCAGGTTCATAATCAAACAGTGGCGCATTACTCTCAGAACGGGACGACAACTAGAGTGAGGGATTTCCTGAGAATGAGCCCTCCTGAGTTCTCGGGGTCGAAGGTAGACGAGGATCCACATGATTTCATCAAGGAGGTTCTGAAGATCACCCAGGTTATGGGGGTGAACAATGGAGAGTGTTTTGACTTGTCCTCCTATCAGCTAAAGGGGGTGGCTCACATATGGTTCAAGCAATTGAGGGACGCTAGGGCTGTGGGTGTAGGCCCTATAGGTTGGGAAGAGTTTCACATGGCATTCTTGGATTGGTTTTTCCCTCGATAGATAAGGGAGCTCAAGGCGGCAGAATTTTTTAATTTGAAACAGGATGACATGTCCATGTAGGAGTACGCATTGGAGTTCACCCATCTATCCAAGTATGCCCCAGAGTTGATGGCGAATCAGAGGGCTCGGGTGAGTCGTTTTGTACATGGGGTGGCTGATTATCTAGATAAGGATTGAAGGATCGCCATGTTGCATCCATATATCAACTTTTCCCGTATTATGCTGCATGCTCATCAGATGGAGTCGGTATATCAGAGGTAGAGAGAGGCCAAGAGGGCCAGGATCGACAACTACGAGACTTCTCAGGTCAGGTCAGGGGGTGGAAAACGTCAGTAGTCCCAACACAGGTCTATTGCTCCAGCCCCATCATCGGCCAACACGCCATCTAGATTCAGAGGGGATTGGAGGAGCAGGGCTTCAGAGTCGAGAGGCCAGGGTAGCATGCAAGTGGAGCGCACTTTCTCAATTTGTAAGGGGTGCGACAAGAATCACCCCGGGAGGTGCCTAGTTGGCCCGAATGCTTGTTTCAGGTGTAGAAAGCCAAGGCACAAACTCAGAGATTGCCTTTCAGCTAGATCAGGGGTTGGTGGAGCCCGTGCGCCAGCAGCCAGTTCTGCTGCTCTACCAGTACATCCCCTTTAGCAGGGTGCCTCGACTAGTTCAGTCGGCGGTCAGCGTCAAAACAGGTTTTATGCTTTGGCATCCCATCAGGAGTAGGAGATCTCCCTAGATGTGGTCACCGTTATGTTGCGTGTTTTTCATATTGATGCTTATGCTTTGCTAGACCCGGGAGCTACTCTGTCTTTTGTGACTCCTTATATTGCTAGTAGCTTTGGAGTTAGTCCCGATATTTTGTCAGAACCATTCTCAGTCTCCACTCCGGTTGGTGATTCAGTTGTATCTAGGCGGGTGTATAGAGGTTACCCCATTACAATATTGCATAAGGTCACCTCCGCGGACTTAGTAGAGTTAGCTATGATTGACTTTGATATTATTCTAGGCATGGACTGGTTGTTTTCATGTTATATTTCTATTAATTGTAGAACCCGTGCGGTGGAGTTTTATTTTCCGAGGGAGTCAGTCTTGGAATAGATGGGTAGTTTGGCTGTACCAACAGGTAGGTTTATTTCATATCTTAAGGCCAGGAAGATGATTTCTAAGGGTTGCTTGTACCATTTAGTTAGGATTAAGGATGTTGAGTCCGAGACCCCGACCATCCAGTCAGTTCCCGTGGTGTGTGATTATCCAGAGATCTTTCCCGATGATTTGCCAAGTGTTCCTCCTGAGAGGGAAATTGATTTTGGTATTGACCTTTTACCCGATACGCATCCTATCTATATTCCTCTTTACAGGATGGATCTAGCCAAGCTAAAGGAATTGAAGGATCAATTGAAGGACCTGTTAGATAAGAGGCTTTATCAGACCGAGCAAGTCTCCATGGGGTGCACCAGTGCTCTTTGTCCGAAAGAAGGATGATTCTCTTTGCATGTGTATTGACTATCGACAATTGAACAAAGTCACCATTAAGAACAGGCACTCTCTTCACAGGATTGATGATTTGTTTGATCAGCTTCAGGGTGTCAAATGTTTCTCAAAGATAGACCTCAGGTCCGGGTATCATCAGCTTAGGGCTCGGGAGTGTGATATTTTGAAGACAACCATCAGAACACGGTATGGTCATTATGAGTTTGTAGTTATGTCTTTTGGACTAACAAATTCTCCTACAACTTTTATGGACCTGATGAACAGGGTGTTCAAGTCGTATCTAGACATGTTAGTGATTGTGTTCATTGATGACATCCTTATATACTCTCGGAGCGAGGAGGAACATGCTTCTCATTTGAGAGTAGTGCTTCAGACCCTCAAGGATCATCAGTTGTATGCCAAGTTCAGCAAGTGCGAGTTCTGGTTGAACTCAGTAGCATATTTGGGCCATGTAGTATCAGGTGAGGGCATAAAAGTAGATTCTCAAAAAATTGAGACCGTGAAGAATTGGCCTAGACTAGTGAATCCCTCAGATATTCGGAGTTTCTTGGGTTTAGATGGTTACTATCGGATATTTGTTGAGGGTTTCTCATCTATTGCAGCACCTTTGACTAAGTTGACTCAGAAAAAGGTGAAGTTCCAATGGTTGGAGGCTTGTGAGAAGAGCTTCCAAGAGTTGAAGGCTCGACTTACTACCGCACCCGTGTTGACCCTACCTGAGGGTACAGATGATTTTGTTGTGTATTGTGATGCCTCAAGAATCGAACTTGGGTGTGTATTGATGCAGCCGGGAAAAAGCATATGCCTCTAGACAGTTAAAAATCCATGAGAAGAATTACTCAACCCATGATCTAGAGTTGGCAGCGGTGGCGTTCGCCTTGAAGATATGGCGACATTACTTATTTGGGGTCCATGTGGATGTGTTTACGGACCACAAGAGTTTATGATATGTGTTCACATAGAAAGACCTCAATTTACCACAAAGAAGGTGGTTAGAGCTACTCAAAGACTATGATATGAGTGTTCTTTACCATCCGGGTAAGGCTAATGTTGTGGCAGACGCACTAAGTAGGCTCTCTATGGAAAGCGTAACCCATGTGGAGAAAGGAAATAAAGAGCTGGTGAAAGATGTGCATCATTTCGCTAGGTTAGGAATGAGGTTGGTTGACTCTACCAATGGCGGTGTTGTTGTGCAAAGCGGATCCGAATCGTCCTTGGTGACTGATGTGAAATCTAGGCAAGATGAGGACCTGATCTTGATAAAGTTAAAAGAATCCATTTGAAGTCAGAAGGTAGAGGTTTTCTCACAAGGGGGAGATGGTGTGCTTCGGTACTAAGGTCGTTTGTGTGTCCCAGATGTGAATGATATAAGGAGCCGGATAATGCATGAGGCACATAGGACCAGGTACTCTATCCATTTGGGATCCACCAAGATGTATCGTGATTTACGAGAAATCTATTGGTGGGATGGCATGAAAAGGGATATTGCAGAATTCGTAGCCAGATGCCCAAACTGCCAACAAGTAAAGGTTGAACATCAAAGGCCAGGAGGAGTACTTCAGGATATCAGCATTCCTACCTGGAAGTGGGAAGAAATTAATATGGATTTCATAACATGATTACCTCGTACTCACCGATAATATGATTCCATTTGGGTGGTGGTAGACAGATTGACCAAGGCTGCACATTTCCTACCGGTGAAGACCACAGATTCAATGGATGATTATGCCGAATTGTATATCCGGGAGTTGGTACGACTACGTGGAGTGCCCTTGTCCATTATTTCGGATCGAGGTACTCATTTTACCTCCCAGTTTTGGAGGTCCTTTCAGAAAGGGCTTGGGACTCAGGTTAAGCTCAACACATCCTTTCATCCGCAAACGGATGGCCAAGCGGAATGAACAATCCAAACCCTCAAGGACATGTTGAGAGCATGTGTGATGGACTTCAAAGGTAGTTGGGATGATCATTTGCCACTGATTGAGTTTGCTTACAATAACAGCTATCACTCCAGCATCCAAATGGCATCATTTGAGGCTCTTTATGAGCAGAGATGTAGATTGCCCATCAGATGGTTTGAGGTTGGTGAGGCAGCTATAATAGGGCCAAATTCGATTCATGAGTCTATGGTGAAGGTTGAGTTGATAAGAGACAGGCTAAACACTGTTCAAAGTCGTCAAAAGTCATATGCTGATGTGAGGAGGGATTTGGAGTTCAAGGTGGACGATTGGGTATTTATGAAGGTATCTCCCATGAAGGGAGTCATGCAGTTTGGAAAAAAAAGGAAAACTTAGTCCCCGTTATGTTGGTCCTGCGGGGTTATGACAAGAGTTGGTAAGGTAGCGTATGAGTTAGACTTACCCTCAGAGTTATCTTCCATGCATCCTGTGTTTCATGTGTCGCTTTTGAAGAAATGTATAGGAGACCTAACCCTAGTAGTCTCGGTGGACAGCGTTGGTGTAAAGGATAGCCTCAGCTATGAGTAAGTTCCAATTGAAATATTGGATCGTTAGGTTCGGAGGCTGAGGAACAAGGAAGTAGCTTCAGTAAATGTTATACCGCAGGAACCCAAGGATCAGACTCAGAAGTAAAAACGGAGAAAAATTGAAAATTCACACCAGGTCACAAAACGACCCATGAGATGGGTCGTGAGGAGTGACCACAAGTCGTGAGATGACTCGTGGTCAGCATGGTTTGGCAAGGCCTGAGTGAGGAGGACACAGGACTGACCATGAGTCGTGGTCATACCTCACGACTCATGAGGTCACCCGTGGTCTACCTTGGAGGTTTGGCAAGTTGGGATGGGCAGTGTAGGCCACGGAAGGTGACCACGAGTCTTGGTCTGGCCTCAAGACTCGTGAAGTCACCCGTGGGGTCCCTTGGATGTTTTTGACAGTGGACTTAACGGACCATGGCCACGAGTCGTTCCCTGTGGCGACGACCCGTGAGGTCCCTCGTGGGGACTGGCGACCATAAATTTTCTGCATTTTAATAAGGGTGTTTTCGTAATTTCTAAGTTCCTAAGGCCTAAACTAAGTAAGGTCTGAATAGGGTCTTTTAAAGGGGATTAATTCATTCTAAGTCTCATTCATTCATGCAAGGTTTTGATAAGTGATCTAAGGGGAGATTTCAAGCTTTTCACCTCAATTTGTTCAATTTCATCCTTGGGCTTTTAAGGAGGGTTAGGAGTTGATAATCCCAGGTATGTAGGATCTTCAATGAGTGGATTCTTCCACACCCATGCTCCTTCTCTATTAACTACTCAAAATTTATTTAAAAATTCATGGGGTTTTGTATTTGATTTGTATAAAATTAAATAATTTAATTATGGATCTTGTATTTTTGAAATCTTATCATAATCTACTGATTTTGATTATCTTTTGAGATTTATATTGATTATAATGTTGTTGATTTTGAATTTCTAAACAAGTAATCTTGATTATGCATGCCCCATGATGAATCGATTTATGACCTATTGATCCATTGGTGTTTTGATAAGCCAGCATGAGTTATGAATTTATTTATGAATTTATTATGTTATTTATTATGAACTTATGAATTTCAAGCTATATACATGATCTACAAGTATGTATGAATTTTATCAATCATGAATTATGTTTTTGGCCGACTCACGGGCCTCAAGTCATGGCTAGCTCTTATATGTTCACACATGTTTATGATTATCCTGATTTAACTAGTCCATGAACCCGTGTATGTATTATTATGAGCACTATATATATGTTTTGGGAGTAGTATCGAACACCGAGTAGGTTCGGGGCTCAGGTTATGCCCCGGATCTCATGAACTATGTGCCACCGTAGGTATGTTGGGACCCTTTCATGTTTGCCCCTGGACCAAATGGCCCTTTTCACGTGTGATCACGCCCTTCATGGTTTCTACCCTTGGCAAGGTACGAACACCCTCCTGACTAGGGTTATAAGTCGGGCTTTATGTGTGCTCATATGGGATATGTTGGTTAATAGAATCTCCCACTGTTCCTCATGACTTATGCATGTTATGATTATGTATTTTTGGCTCAAGTCATGTTAAGTAAAACTTTTCTCCTACGGTCATGATTATGTTGTATTATGAATGTTTGTAAACCTTGAGCCTTATGATATGTTATGATGATTTACGATACAAGCATGATGTCCTACTCTCATGATTATTTACAAGAATTATGTGTTTTAAATGTCCTTTTTACTTACCTTGCATACTCAGTACATTCCACGTACTGACCGCATACTTTTTATGTTGTATCATTTTATGATACAGGACCCAGTTTTTAGGTTCAGACTCGCCCCTAGCTTTCTCCCGCCATCTTATTCTCAGTTCTCTTTGGTGATTCCTCATGTTTCGAGGGCCTTATGTTCAGACTTTATGTTTCTTTCAGATTCAGTGTGGTAGGGTTAGTTGGGGTCTTGTCCCTTCAACCCATCTACTATGATTAGAGGCTCTTCAAACTGTATGTAGTAGTCAGCGTTAATGTATGAATCATATATCCTTGTATTTTCTATTCCATGTCTTGATTTCCACCTATTTCATGTTATTATGTTAAAAATCTTCCGCTTCGTGTGATTGGATTAGATGTATGCTCATGCCATGGGTCGACTTGGGGTCTCTCGGGGCTCTTTGTCCCGTTTCTACGATCCGGGTGTATGTTTGGTCATGACAAACTTGGTATCAGAGCCATAGGTTATGTGTCATAGGGTGTCTGAAAGTCTTGTTATGTAGAGCCTTTTTCATGGGTGTGAAGCGCACTGCACTTATGAAGAAGAGGCACTAGACGTTTTGGAATGTTTCCTTCTTTCATGATCTATGTCTGGCGATGAACTTCCTTTACTCCTCTAATTCGTGCTATTCGCATTTCAAGAATCATGCCTCCACGTCGAGTAAATGAAAGGAGGAATAGTAACGGTAATGATCATGAGGGTGACCATGTTTGAGAGCATCAACCAGCTCCACCCATTAATGAGGAGCATGTACCAGAGCCAGCCGCCCATGCTGAGTTTAGGGCGGCGATTCAGATGTTGGCACATGCCATGATAGCTCAGGTCCAGAATCAGACTATGGCCCATTATCCGCAAAATGGGAATGCGACAGCTGCTAGGGTGAGGGACTTTTTGAGGATGAGCCCTCCGGAGTTCACAGGGTTGAAGGTAGACGAAGACCCACGTGACTTTATTGAGGAAATTCTGAAGATCACCCAGGTTATGGGGGTGAATAATGGGGAATGTGTTGATTTGACCTCCTATAAGCTCAAGGGGGTAGCACATATATGGTTCAAGCAATGGAAAGGTGCTAGGACAGCGGGTGCAGGCCTGATACCGAAAGACGGAAAGGGGAACCGACTCGTTCCTTCCTTGCGGAGGACGAATCAAGGCCTGAAGTTGGTTTGTCGAGCAAGAGGAGAGAAGGATCAACAAGGATTTCATACCCTATGCTAGTTCTTTTTCTCTCTCTCCCAGATATGCCTTTAATAAGTCCTCCACCTATTCTCGTGTGACGACATCTATGATTGTGAAATTAAGGAATGAACAGTTGCAACAATCATGTTCAATTTCTTTTGACAGTTTTAKATTGTGGTGCTWTGTAATCAAGGGCGAGAAGGAAGTTCATGGAAAGGTAGCTCACATACCTTTCCAGGCCTAATTCTTTAATAATCACTTCAGCTCTTTCATACTTCTGACGTCGACATTCATAGATCGGTTCTTCCCTCGGGAGATGAGGGAGCTCAAGGCGGTTGAGTTTGTGAATTTGAAGTAGGGCAATATGTTAGTACAAGAGTATGCCTTGGAGTTCACTCAGCTATCTAAATATGCTCCGGAGTTGGTAGTGGATCAATGGGCTCAGGTGAGTCGCTTTGTGCATGGAGTAGCAGATTACTTGGATAAGGATTGCTGGATTACCATGCTACACCGGGACATCAACTTTCCCCAAATTGTATTGCATTCCCAACAGATGGAGTCGGTCTATAGGAGGCAGAGAGAGGCCAAGGGGGCCAGGATCGACAGCTACGAGGTTTCTCAGGCCAGGTTAGGAGGTGGATCACGTCAGCAGTCTCAGCACAGGTCCACTGCTCTAGCTCCATGATCCGCTAGCAAGCCGTCCAGGTTCGGGGGAGAACAGAGGAGCAGTGATACAGACTCGAGGGATCATGGTAGCATGCAGGTGTAGCGCACTTTCCCAACTTATGCGAGATGTGGAAAAAACCATCCCCGGAGGTGCCTGGTCGGTGCGGATGCTTGTTTCAGGTGTGGAAAACCCGGGCACAGGATCATAGATTGCCCTACAGCTAGTTCTACCGCTCCATCAGCACGACCCCCTCAACAGGTGCCTCCACTAGTTCGACAGATAGTCAGCACCGCAATAGGTTTTATGCCCTAGTGCCTCGCCTGGAGTAGGAGGCTTCGCCAGATGTGGTCACGGGTATGTTGCAAGTCTTCCATATTGATGCGTATGCTTTGTTAGATCTAGGAGATACCTTGTCTTTCGTGACCCCTTACATTGCTAGTAGTTTTGGAGTTAGTCCTGAAATTCTATCAGAACCATTCTTCGTATCTACTTCAGTCGGTGAATCAGTTGTAGCTAGGTAAGTATATAGAGGTTTCCCTATTACGGTGTTGCATAAGGTTACCTCCTCGGACTTAGTAGAATTAGTCATGACTGATTTTGACATCATTTTGGGTATGGATTGGTTGTTTGCATGTTATGCTTCAATTAATTGTAGGACCCGTGCAGTGGAATTCCGATTTCTGGGTGAGTCAGTTTTGGAATGGAAGGGTAAGTCAGCTGTATTAGCCGGTTGGTTTATTTCATATATTAAGGCTAGGAAAATGATCTCTAATGGTTGCATTTACCACCTAGTTAGGGTTAATCATGTAGTGTCGGAGACCCCGACTACTCAGTCTGTTCCAGTGGTGTGCTATCCAGAGGTTTTTCCTAATGATTTATCAGGTGTTCCTCTAGAAAGGAAAATTGATTTCGGAATTGATCTACTGCCCGATACGCAACCTATCTCTATTCCTCCTTACAGGATGTCCCCAACGTAGTTAAAGAAGTAAAAGGAATAGTTGAAGGACTTGTTGGATAAGGGTTTCATTAGACTGAGCAAGTCTCCATGGGGCGCACCGGTTCTATTTGTTCGGAAGAAGGATGGGTCCCTTCGAATGTGTATTGATTATCGACAACTTAATAAGGTCACCGTCAAGAACAGGTACCCCTTGCCTAAGATCGATGATTTATTTGACCAGCTCTAGGGTTCCAGGTGTTTCTCGAAGATAGATCTCAGGTCTGGGTATCATCAGCTTAGAGTTCGGGAGTGTGATATCCTGAAGACAACCTTCAGAACTCGGTATGGCCATTATGAGTTTGTAGTTATGTCATTTGGACTAACTAATGCTCCTGTAGCTTTTATGGACCTGATGAACAGGGTGTTAAAGAAATATCTGGACATGTTTGTGATCGTGTTCATCGATGATATTCTTATATACTCCTGGAGCGAGGAGGAGCATGCCGCTCATTTGAGACTAGTGCTGCAAATCCTCAAGGATCGTCAGTTGTATGCAAAGTTTAGGAAGTGTGAATTTTGGCTAGACTCGGTGGCATTTCTAGGTCATGTGGTATCAAGCGAAGGCATAAGGGTAGATTCCCAGAAGGTCGAGGCGGTGAAGAACTAGCCCAGACCGGTGAATCCTTCAGAAATTCAGAGTTTCTTGGGCCTAACGGGGAGATATGTTGAGGGCTTTTCATCAATTTCAGCCCCATTGACCAGGTTGACTCAGAAAAAGGTGAAGTTTCAATGGTCGGATGCTTGTGAGAAAAGCTTCCAGGAATTGAAGACCCGACTCACTTCAACACCAGTATTGACTTTACCCGAGGGTATGATGGTTTTGTTGTGTATTGTGATGCTTTGAGAGTCGGACTGGGATGTGTGTTTATGCAACGGGGGAAGGTGATAACATACGCCTCTCGATAGTTAAAGGTTCACGAAAGGAATTACCCGACCCATGATCTTGAGTTGGCCACAGTGATGTTTGCATTGAAGATATGGCGGCATTACTTGTATGGGGTTCACGTGGACGTGTTCACGGATCACAAGAGCTTGCAATATGTGTTCACTCATAAAGATCTCAA
Organism: Datura stramonium; assembly: GCA_018107945.1. NCBI lineage: Eukaryota > Viridiplantae > Streptophyta > Magnoliopsida > Solanales > Solanaceae > Datura > Datura stramonium. The sequence continues at coordinate 67,690 of JACEIK010005571.1, forward strand.
TCTTCGGCAAAGCAGGTGGTTGGAGTTGCTAAAAGACTACGATATGAGTGTCCTTTTCCACCCGGGAAAGGCTAATGTGGTTGTTGATGCACTTAGTAGGCTCTCTATGGAGAGTGTGTCCCACGTGGATGAGGGAAGGAAGGAGTTGGTGAGAGATGTCCACCGACTTGCTAGGTTGGGGGTTAGATTGATCGACTCGACCGATGGCGGCATTGTTATGCAGAATGGGTTAGAATCGTCCTTGGTGGTCGACGTCAAATCTAAGAAAGATGAGGATCCGATTTTGAGAAGGCTGAAGGAAGCGGTGCGGAGTCAAAAGGTGGAGGTTTTCTCCTAAGGGGAGATGGTTTCCTTCGATACCAGGGTCGGCTATGTGTGCCGGACGTTGATAATTTGAGAGTCCAGATATTTCATGAGGCACATGGTACCAGATATTCCATCCATCCGGGATCCACAAAGATGTATCCAGACTTGCGAAAAATCTATTGGTTGGATGGTATGAAGAAGGATATCGCAGAGTTCGTAGACAAGTGTCCAAACTGCCAGCAAGTGAAGGTCGAGCACCAAAGTTCGGGAAGTGTACTTCAGGATATTAGCATTCCCACTTGCAAGTGGGAAGAGATTAATATGGATTTTATTACAAGCCTACCTCATACTCGGTGACACTATGATTCTATTTGGGTGGTGGTAGACAGGTTAACTAAGGCTGCACACTTCCTACCGGTCAAGACCACGGATTCAGCGGATGATTATGCCAAGCTGTATATTCGGGAGTTGGTTCGACTTCATGGAGTGCCCTTGTCTATTATTTCAGACCGAGGTACTCAGTTTACCTCCCAGTTCTGGCGGTGTTTTCAAAAGGGACTTGGGACTCAAGTCAAGCTTAGCACAGCCTTTCATCCGTAGACGGATGGCTAAGCCGAACGAACAATCCAGACTCTTGAGGATATGTTGAGGGCATGTGTTATGGATTTTAAAGGTATTTGGGATGATCATTTTCCCTTAATCGAGTTTGCTTATAATAACAACTATCACTCTAGTATCCAAATGGCACCGTTCGAGGCTCTTTACGGGCAGAGGTGTAGATCTCCATCGGATGGTTTGAGGTTGGCGAGGCAGTTATGATAGGGACATATTCTGTTCACGAGGCAATGGTGAAGGTGAAGTTGATACGGGACCGGTTGAAAACCACTCAGAGTCCTCAGAAATCATATGCTGATGTGAGGAGAAGAGATTTAGAGTTTGACGTGGATGAGTGGGTATTTCTAAAGGTATCTCCCATGAAAGGAGTAATGGGATTTGGTAAGAAAGGGAAACTCAGTCCCCGCTATGTTGGCCCATACCGGATTGTGAGACGTGTGGGTAAAGTGGCTTATGAGTTAGAGTTACCTTCATAGTTAGCTACAATTCATCCCGTCTTTCATGTATCGCTCTTGAAGAAGTGCTTGGGAGATCCAGCTTTAGTCATTCCGATAGAAGGCGTTGGTGTGAGAGATAGCCCCAGTTATGAGGAAATTCCAGTTGCAATCTTCGATTGTCACGTTCGGAGGCTAAGGAAAAAAGAAGTAGCTTCAGTAAATGTGTCATAGAGAAATCAACATGTTGAGGGAGCTACGTGGGAAGCCGAATAGATATGATAGCCAAATACCCTCATTTGTTCCCTACCGGCTCAGTTTTAGTTTGAGGTATCAGTTTTTCCCTAAACCTCTAATCAACTTTTCATGTTCAATTCATGTGTACAAGTTTGTTTTATGATATGGTATATGTATGTGATGTCTGAATTCTGTTCAGCTATGTAGTTCTTTTCGAAGATAGTCATTCCGACAGTTTTAGGCTTAAATGACTGATAATTGTATATGGTGATAGCTTGTTTCTGAGTTTTCTACATATTTCTAACATTCGAGGACAAATGTTCTCAAGGGGGAGATATTGTTATACCCCGGGAACCCAAGGATCAAACCCAAAAGTAAAAACGGAGAAAAATTGAAAATTCGCACAAGGTCACAGAATGACCCATGAGGAGTGACCACGAGTCGTGAGGTGACTCGTAGTCAACATGGTTTGGCAAGGCTTGAGTGAGGAGGCCACGGGCTTGACCACGAGTCATGGTCAGACCTCACGACTCGTGAGGTTACCCGTGGACTACCTTGGAGGTTTGGCAAGTTGGTATGGGCAGTGTAGGCCACGGAAGGTGACCACGAGTTATCGTATGACCTCACGACTCATGAAGTCACCCGTGGTGTCCCTTGGAAGTTTTGGACAGTGGACTTAATGGACCATGGCCACGAGTCATGCCCTGTGGCAATGACCCGTGAGGTCCCTCGTGGGGACTGGCGACCAGAAATTTCCTGCAATTTAATAAGGGTGTTTTCGTAATTCCTAAGTTCCTAAGGCCTAAAATACGTCATTTTAAGGTCTGAATAGGGTATTTTAAAGGGGATTAATTCATTCTAAGTCTCATTCATGCATGCACGGTTTTGACAAGTGATCTAAGGGGAGATTTCAAGCTTGTCACCTCAATTCCTTCAATTTCATCCTTGGACTTTTAAGGATGATTAGGAGTTGATAATCCCAGGTATGTATGGTCTTCAATGGGTGGATTCTTTCACACCCATGTTCCTTCTCT
>JACEIK010005572.1:6972-19475 GCA_018107945.1 Datura stramonium
CCATGAGTTTTTGATAATTTATAAGTAAAATCATTGAGTAGGAGCATGGTTGTGGAAGGATCCACCCATTGACGACCTTACATACCTGGAAACACTTGATTCTTGATCTCCCTTGAAAGCCCAAGATGGAAATTTGAGGAATTGGGGAAGAACACCTTGAATCACCTTCTATTCTGCTCCCTAAACTATTTCATGCATGAATGAGGCTTAACATGGACTAATCCCCCTTAAAAGACCCTATTCAGACCTTAAAACGATATAGTTTAGGCCTTAGGAATCTAGTAATTATGAAAACACCCTTACTAAAAATGCAGAAAAATAACTGTCATGGGTCCCAACGAGTTACCTGACGACTCATTACTGGGGACCATGAATCGTCACCTTACCCATTAAGTCCACTGCCTGAAGTGGTTACTGGAACCTCTAACAGACGACATCACAATTTGTTACCGGTGGCCACAAGTTGTGGCCACCACTTGTCAAGTTCACTGCTTCCTTAGAACCATTTTATTAAAGTTCCTCCAAACAACCCATACCACGACTCATTGCCTGACAAGACGATTCGTGGTCTCCTTCGGTTGAGTACACGTCTGTTCCTTCACTTAATTTTTCAACTTCTCCCCACGGCTGACTTGATAACTCGTGGTGGCTGACCACGAGTCATTCCCACGCCCGTGGGGACCTTCAACCATCCTATCACACAAGTCTCCCCACGAGTCACCTGACGACTCGTGGGGTCTCCTCACGAGTCTTCCAGTGACTCCGTCTATCCTGCAACCCAGATTTTTAGTTTTTCCCCATTTCAACTCCTGGGTCCGATCTTTGAGTTCTTGGGGTATAACATCAAGATAAGATTCTGAGAGTAAGACTTGCGTGCTATTTTCTGAAATCATGATCTGAACATAACTGAATTGAATGACCCAAAGCTGAAAACTAATAAACATAAGTAAAACTGAACATTTGGGTCAAACTTGCTGAATACATAGTATCATGACTGATGAACATGTATAACTGAAATCATGAGGAATAATGGGAGACTCATCATATAACTGACATTACCACGATAGAGCTTACATGGTCTCGACTATTACACTTAAATGGGCAGAGCCGTCCAAAGCCTTGCATGGGCTAAGGATGGTACCATGATATTGATATCAAACTGAAGGCCCCTTGGGGGCAGGGGAAGCTTACCAGGGAGGTCCCAAATAATCTGAACATACCTACGTTATCACGTAGTCATGAGGCATAGGGTTGACTTACCCTTAGCCTACATGCTGCTAAACACTACTCCAAAAAACATGCATATCATCTCCATCATTTTTCAATGAAGCTGAACCGTAGTCTAGTGACGAAGCTGATTCATAACATACATGCATAAATCTGAAATCATAACATGAGGAGCCTTGTGTTCAAACCATACCACAAGCTGAAAATTGTAGGAGTCTACAATCCAAAATCCATGTGGTAAGCTAATACATGAAGTTTAGATAAATCATGAAACATACTTGGTCATATGGGCTTTCCTAATACTTAAACATGTTTGACATAGGCTTAATTCATTCCAAAACATAGATATAGACATGGGTACTTTGAAATCATACTTTCTTCATATACATCTCATCATGCTTGAACACATACAACAAAATCTCATCTTTTCATAAACATTCATGGTTGGGCATCATAATTTATAAAACTTGAAAACATAATTTGTAATTAAAAACATTGTAAAATTTTCCTATGAATCATAATTCAAGATTAGAAACATGCTTAGATCATATCCATAATTGGTACTTAGAGAATTAACATGTTGGGTTAAAACCCCATAGATTCATTAACTAGAATTTCATGAATTGAAGAGGGATTGGGCATGGGTGTGGATAAATACACCCATTCATAACCCTACATACCTGTGGAAATCTGATTTCACAACTCTCTTTAGAATACAAAGGAAAATTGGGGAAGAACTTGATGAATCTAGGCTTGATCACCCTTAGGATCTTCTAGACTTGCATGCATGGAAGAGAATAGGCTTAGAATGAATTTACCCCTCTTAAAACACACCTTTCTAAGAATAAAACGACGTAGTATAGGCCATAGGAACTTAGGAATTATGGAAAAGCCCTTAATAAATTCGCAGGAAATTACACACTGCCAGTCCCAATGAGGGACCGAATGACTCATGCCCTAGACCATGACTCATGGTCTCAAGTCGTTGCCTGCTCTAGAAATCTGCCTTCTGAGGGTCACCACGAGGGACACCACAACTCGTTGTGTACCCAGCGACTCGTGGTGACCAATTCATCATTAACACTGCCCAAACTCCTTCCACTTTTAATCACTCTTGACCAAGGTCCACACAATGAATCATGGTGCTAACCACAACTCTTGGTCACCTCAAAACTCAAAATTTCAACCCAATCCAAACTTCTCCCCAGGGGTCACTCAACGACTCGTGGTGCACCCCACAGGTTACTTGATGACTCATCGTGTGACCTGGTGTAGAAAACTCTATTTTATCTATTTCAACTCTTGGGTCTTATCATAGGGTTTTCGGGGTATTACACTATATTGTGTCAAGTATGTAAGAAAAATTCATCAAAATAAGACTTCTTGGACCAGTTAATGTATTTTACATGTTCGACAAAATAGTCCTTGCTTTACTAACATTTTATTGGTATCACCTTTTTTAAAAATTACTTGAAGATTGAACTTACTAAAAATTTCAGTTTGATTTGATCATATCCATTACTTTATCAAGTAGGTAGCAATTTTTGGATCCTCTCCTGCTAATACAATCACTTTAAGATTGCTAATCACCAACGAATGCTTATTCAGCTACTCTATTCTTTAACTCTATATTTTGCTTGATTGTATTTCTTCCACCTTTTTCCTTATTGTATTACTTTGAGAAGTACATATTTAATAAATAGGAATACCATGTATATATTTATAACATCTAGTAGGTTGTGTTCTTACCTCATATCTTACTAGGAGACTCTAGATTCAATATAATATCACAGTTATCTTATTATTTTATATATCATTGTAAATCAGAAGTTTTTTTTTATAATTTATTAATTTTTCTTTATTTCTTTTAGTCCCTCCTTTGTGTACCTAAATCATCACAAGAGAGTTTTCTATCTCTTGAATCGCTACGCCTTGAAAAGTATACAAAGGTGACTACATCAAGTTTCTTTTTAAATATCTGTTGTAACATAAATTTTATTTTTCATCAGTGGCGCAACTGAAATTTGGATCCTAATCACAAGAATTGATTCAAAAACTTTGTACTTTTTTATCTGATTATAGACTTACTCATATTAAGTTTTCCGAAGTGGTAGTTAATTTCTTTAACTGGTTAGAATTTCATGATTTCAATAAAGAGAACCTAACAATTGGAAGTCTTCTTTTAACAGTCTTCCATGATGATTGGATCAAGTTAATTCATGATTTACATTCAACATAGAAACGGACATGTCTTATTTATTCGGTTGTGGAGAGAAATTCATTGAGCTTCTTTTTTCCCCATTAATATATCACAACAAGGTTGTTTATAGAAAATGTGTTTCTAGAAGAATTATTCAAAAATAGTTGTCGATGAATAACTTTTTTAAACTTAGAACTGAAACTTGCAATACAAAAGGCATGTCTTTAAAGTATTTTTCCTATATTTTTTACTTCCCATAGGGACAAATTATGGTTAGTTAAAAAGACAAATTGTAGGAAGCTAGAAGATGGAAACTACAATTTTAGTGACATGATGAAATTCTCTTTGAGTAGTGAAGGTGGTGCAGGGGTATTGCAATCGTGGCTATGGTTTGATTACAGACTCCATTGACATACTTTTAATGCGAAGGTCGGAAATGTGGGTAGTATATCCTCCTTTCATACTGTTTGTATTTAAGTAAATAATTTCTACATTTGAATTCTCTTATACAAAGTTGTCTTCTTTTTTTCTATAATAGTCTTCTTATTTTTATTGTCAAGAACGTGCCTCCTGATATACTTCTCATATCTCAGGCTTCTATAGAAGCATCAATATGAATGACAGTGAATTTCTTTATATTATGTTCTTTTATGTATTACCTTTCTAGTATTTTTACAACTTTATTGAAAGATTTTATGAGAAATTGAATTCTGTCAGCTTTTTAAATCTTCACATGTATCCACCTACCTTAAAAAAGAAGAAACTTTTGACATATATCCTCCTATATCACTCCACATTCCTTCTACACTTTGGAGTATCATAACTTGTATATAAAGAATACTTATTTTAATATTCTCTTGGTTGATGCTTATTTTTTCCTCCAAATGATGGCTTAATCTGTGAGCACCTTTCATATGCTTATAATTTTTCTATGCTTCAAATGTGTTTTATTTATCTTAGGATCCCATTGCAATATGAAGAGATCAGTTTATATGTATGTTGGCATTGGGGATTCATATCTCCATGAATTTGTTTCTTATAAACTTAAGAAAAATAGTTAGTTTGCATGATCTTATACTAAGGTCTCTTCGAATATGCATGAAAATTTAATTTACCTCAGAAGTAGAATGCTCAAAGTCAATTTCACACCTACATGTATCATTAACTATGTATACTCAAGGCATGTTTAGTTGAATATTGTGGAAAATCTTTAACTGAAAAAGTATAGAACTTTTCCTCCCACTGAAACATTAAGGGATTTGGACTACATGAAAAAAATGCCCCATTGTGGATCATTTTATACTAAAATTTGTAATGCTCTGGAAACTCTAAGACCAGACCCGAGAGTTGAAATGGAAGGACATGGACTTGGATCTACCAAATGATAAGAATGCCTCTGAGATTCAATCATAAACCACTTTGCCTCGGTTCTAAAAACAGAATTTTCTGCACCAAATCATAGAATGAGTCATCCTATATTTGTGGGTAGGCCACGAGTCGTGATGTGATCCATGGTCAAGAATAAATTAAAGGCCAGGGAAAATATAGACAATGTACCTAACGAGTGGGCACCACAAGTCATGGTCCATGCCACGACCCGTTAGGTGACGCGTGGTTCAAGATGGTTTGGGAAGTGGAGAATTTGGCAGTGTAGTTGATGAGTGGGTCACCAAAATTTGTTGAGTATACCACGAGTCGTGGTGTCCCTCGTGGTAACCAATCAGAGGTTTTTAGCAGTGCCCCCGACAACTGTGACCACGAGTCATGGTCACTGGGCACAAGCCATTGAGTCCCCGTGGGGTCTGGCGGTCAGTTATTCCTGCAATTTTTCTACGGTTTTTTTTGTAATTTCCTAACCTCATAGACTCTAAAATACGTTGTTTTGGATTATTTTAAGGGAATTCAGAGGGGCTAAACAGTTTTTCCCTCATTCCCACTCAGATTTTTTAGCCATAAGTTTTCCTCCCAAGAACTCTCAAGCAAGACTAGGACTTCTCATCTATTGCAGCAATTCAAGTTTTCTTCTCCAAGGAATTCGTAGCCAGGTATGTGGGAATTCAACAAGGGAATAGTTCTTCCCTTGTGTCCCCAAAATCCCTCCTAGTTCCTCTATGACTTCTATCCCTGAGCTTTCGAATGTGAAAGGAATATATGTTAGATTTCTTTTAATTCATGTAGAATGTTATTCATGTTCACTTTAGCTCTGACCAATCTTAGAACCCAGTTACAGAATCCGATCCTATAAGACTCTCAGGGTGCTTCTAGATAGGTATTATTGACTAGTCTTGGGACCCAACTTTGAGCTATCAGCTTAGTAGTTAGTCTAGGACTATCTAGTGGGAGTAGGATTTAGCACTGAGCGAATCGGGGTTCACCCAGGTTCCCAGAAATACGTTTCCACAGTAGGTTATTTTTATTGGCCTCATGGCCCCAGATTTATGATCACCCATTTCATGCCTTTATAACCTGGCAAGGTATATTGGGTCCTACCGATGGGGTGTATACATCGGACTCCACGTCTAGCTCACATGGTTATATGTCAGTTATAGACTCTCCCACTAATCAGCTCAGTTTAGTCTTAGATTAGTTTAGATTAGTATTTCAGATTTAGGGCATGTCCTTGACCATTAGACAGGGTCTTTTAGACCACCTCAGTTTATTACAGTTATTCAGTTTCAGCAGTTTCAGTTGGTCATTTCATGTCTTTCCAGTCCAACATTTTCATTTATTGTGTATGGTTTCTCTCACTTACTAAGTACATTCAAAGTACTGATGCATATCTTTTATGTTGTATCAGTGCAAGATCACAATCCCAACCTCGTTAGCAGATTGTGTTCAAAAGACTCTAGCTGCACTATTTGGTGAGTCCTCATCCTTTGAGGACGAAGATCATTTTATTCAGTTCTATTTTTCTTTTATTTATACTTAGAGTTAGCTGAGGGCTTGTCCCAGCAACTCATCAGTTGTAGCGGCTTTCAGACACAGACTTGGATTTTTTCAGACTTGTAGTGTTATTCAGATGTTTTAGACTTCATGATTTATCTTTACTTTCATTTATGTTTTATATCATTATTCTAAAAGCTTCCGCTATATCTTTATATATTTACTCAGAATGCCAGTGTATGATAGACCAGGGGTTGACTTGGGGTTACTTGTGACTTAAAGTACCGTGTACAGTCCAAGGTGTAGACTCGGGGAGTGACAAAATTGGTATCAAAGCACTAGGTTTAGAGTATCCTTGGATGTCTGAAAGCTGCATCGAGTAGAGTCCCTTTCATTGGTGTGAAGCACGCCACACTTATGATGGGGAGGCTATGAGATGTTAACAGGAAAATTCCCTTTTATTCATACGCTTTATTGTGCGTTGAAATTCAATTCCAGAATCGTTCTCCTAACTCATGCTCTATTTTGTTTCAGTGAATTATGCCGCTGCGATGTGGTAATGGAAGAAAGGTCGGTAACGCTCACCGACCTGCTCCACCAGCCCCAACTACCCCTCAGGATGACTCAGTGTCCACCGCAGAGTTCAGGGCAGCTATCCAACTGCTCGCTCAGATAGTTACCAACTAGGTGAACCAACAAGTTGTTCCAATCAACAATAATGAGTCCGCAGCAGCTTCCCGAGTGCGGGACTTTACTCGGATGAACCCTCCAGATTTCCACGGATCTGAGGTGGGAGAGGACCCACAAGAGTTCGTGGATGAGATTAAAAAGATCACCTGGATCATGGGTGTCAATTCCTCGAAGAGTGCTGACTTGGCTGCCTACTAGCTGAAAGGGGTAGCCCAGGTCTGGTACGAACAGTGGAATGAGGGAAGGCCAGTGGGAGCAGGACCGGTGGAATGGGAGGAGTTTACTACAACCTTCCCGGACAGATTCTTCCCTCGGGAGCTCAGGGAGGCAAAACTGGCGGAGTTCCTGAATCTGAGACAGGGAATTTTGATTGTGGAGGTGTATGCACTGGAGTTCACCAGACTGTCTAAATATGCTCCAGAGATGGTAGCCGAGCCAAGGGCTCGTATGATGAACTTTGTTAATAGGGTGTCAAACTTGGTTCTCCAAGAGTGCAGGACAGCGATGCTGATTAAGGATATTGACCTCTCCATCCTTATTGTTCATGCCCAACAGATTGAGGTAGAAAAGCTTAAGGACATGGAATGGAAGAACAAGTGGACAAGGACTGGACAATCAAATTATGTCCACCAGAGGTCTAGCAGTAGTAGCTGCCCACAGCAGCAACAACAACAATAGTAGTAGCAGAGGGATCTAACACCCAGCTCAGCCAGCGCCCCTACCTTTCGGTCCCGCCTGGATCGGAGGGGTGGAGCATCTGGATCTCAGTCCCAGAGCTACAGTGCCAGCAACAGGTATCCAACTTGCCCTAAGTGTGGAAAGAATAACCAAGGGGACTGCCTTCAGGGCCGAGAGGGTTGCTTTGGTTGTGGACAGCTAGGCCACCGACTCAGAGAGTGCCCATCAGCGGAATGGGGAAGGGCACAATCCACCACTTCAGCAGCTCTAGCAAGCCGACCAACTCAGCAGGCCAATACTTCAGGTACGAATGGCGGTCAGCGCCAAAACCATTTTATGCCTAGTCCTCTCATTAGGATCAAGAGAGCTCAACTAATGTGGTCACGGGTATGTTACGTTTTTTCCACCTAGATGTATATGCCCTGCTAGATTCAGGAGCCACACTATCATTCATGACTCCCTACGTAGTAGTCCAGTTCGATGTCAGTCCAGATGTCCTCTTAGAACCATTCTCATCTCCACCCTAGTTGGCGCATCAGTTAGAGTCAGCCGGGTGTATAGAAATTGCCCAGTCTCTATCTTGAATAAATTCATTCCAGCTGATGTGGTAGAGTTAGACATGGTCGATTTTGACATCATCCTTGGCATGGATTTGTTACACTTCGGTTATGCCTCAGTTGATTGCAGAAATAGAATTGTCACATTTTAGTTTACAAATAAGCCATTGTTAGAGTGGACGGGCAGTAGTCAGTGCCTAAGGGTCAATTTATTTCCTACCTTAAGGACTAGAAGCTTATTTCATATGTATCTATCATCTAGTTCGGGTGATTCCAACTCTGAGACCCTAACTATCCATTCAGGCCCAGTTGTTAGCGAATTCCTTGATGTATTCCCTGAAGATCTTCTCGGAGTTCCTCCTGAGCGGGAAATAGACTTCGATATTTTTCCCAGATACTCAGCCCATATCCATCCCTCCTTACAAAATGGCTCCAGCTGAGCTTAAGGAGTTGAAGGAGCAGCTAAAAGACCTTCTTGATAAGGATTTTATTAGACCCAACATCTCTCCCTGAGGTACTCCAGTGCTATTTGTGCGAAAGAAAGACGGTACCCTCAGAATGTGCATCGATTACCGTCAGTTGAACAAGGTCACAGTCAAGAACAGGTATCCCCTACCCAGAATTGACGACTTGTTCGACAACCTTTAGGGAGCCAGCTATTTCTCCAAAGTAGATCTCAGGTCGGAGTATCATCAGCTAAGATTCAAAGAGTGTGACATATCAAAGATAGCTTTTAGGACTCGATATGGTCACTACGAGTTTGAGGCTATGTCCTTCGGACTAACTAATGCCCCCGAATCTTTTATGGACCTGATGAACATAGCCTTCAAGCAGTATTTGGATATATTCATCATTGTATTTATCGGTGACATTCTGGTATACTCCAGAAATGAGGAAGAGCATGCTAATCACCTGAGGATAGTTCTTCAGACACTCAGAGACCGCCAGTTGTTCACCAAGTTCAGCAAATGCGAATTCTGGTTGAAGTCCGTGACTTTTCTAGGTCATGTGGTCTCGGGTGAGGGTATTCAGGTTGATCCTCAAAAGATAGCAGCAGGTGAAAGACTTGCCCTGACCCACCTCCCCAATGAAAATAAGATGTTTCTTGGATCTAGATGGTTATTATTGACACTTTGTGGAAGGATTTTCCTCTATAGCATCCCCTCCGACTAGGCTGACTCAGAGGAAGGTGAAATTTCAGTGGTCAGATGCATGTGAGAAGAGTTTTACAGGAGTTAAAAACTCGACTCACTACCCCTCCAGTGTTGACCCTACCGGAAGGATCAGATGGGTTTGTAGTGTATTGCGACGCTTCCAAAGTTGGACTCGATTGCGTTCTGATGTAGCAGGGCAAGGTGAAAGCCTATGCCTCCAAACAGCTCAAGGTTCATGAAAAGAATTATCCGTCTCATGACATGGAGTTGGCGACGATGGAGTTTTCACTGATCACAAGAGGCTTTAGTATGTGTTTAGTTAGAAAGACCTAAATCTTCGTCAGAGTAGGTGGTTAGAGCTACTGAAGGACTATGACATGAGTGTGCTGTATCACCCAGGCAAAGCCAATGTTGTGGCTGAGGCCCTAAGCAGAGTGTCTATGGGGAGTGTGGCTCATGTGGAGGAAGGCCAAAAGGAGATGGAAAAGGATATCCATAAATTAGCTCGGTTGGGAGTACGGTTGGTTGATACTACTGAGGGTGGAGCAGTTTTGTAGAGTGGATTAGATTCCTCTTTGGTTTTTGAAGTTGAGTCCAGACAGGATGAAGATCCCATACTACTTAAGCTTAAGGAAGCGGTTCTCAGAAAAGAAGTTGAGGCTTTCTCCAAAAGGGGAGATACTGTATTCGGTTACTAGGATAGATTGTGCGTACCGGACATCGGTGATTTGAGACAGCAGATACTAGCTGAAGCGCATAGTTTGAGATATTCTATCCACCCAGTTCCTACAAATATGTACCATTATCTTCGAGATATTTTTGGTGGAATGACATGAAAAGAGACATCGCTAAATTTGTAGCTAAGTGCCCGAACTGCCAGTAGGTCAAAGTAGAGCACCAGAGACCAGGAGGTATGACTAAGGATATCAGCATACCCACATTTAAGTGAGAAGAAGTAAATATGGACAGAAGTAAATATGGACTTTAGTACGGGTCTACCTTGGACTCGTCGGCAGCATGATTCAATCTGGGTGATAGTTGACCGGATGACTAAGTCAGCACACTTCCTCTCAGTTAAAACTACAGACTCAGCTGAGGACTATGCTAGGCTTTATGTCTGGGAGTTATTCAGACTACATGGGTTTCCCTTATCCATTATCTCATACAGAGGTACCTAGTCCACCTCTCACTTTTGGAAGTTCTTTCAGAAGGGACTCGGTATCTAGGTCAAGCTCAACACAACTTTTCACCCTCAAATAGATGGACAAGCTGAGCGGACTATTCAGACCCTAGAATATATGTTGAGAGTGTGTGTGATCAATTTCAAGGGTAGTTGGGATGACCACTTGCCTCTCATCGAGTTTGCGTACAACATCTACCACTCTAGTATCCAGATGGCCCTGTTTGAGGCATTGTATGGTAGGAGGTGTAGATCTCCTATCGGGTGGTCAAGGTTGGTGAAGCTATTCTAATCAGGCTAGACTCAAATTATGAAGCTATGTATAAAGTACAACTTATTCGAGAAAGATTGATAATAGCTCAGAGCCATCAGAAATCTTATGCTGATATGAGGAGAAGAGAATTAGAGTTTGCAGTGGATGACTGGGTTTATCTGAAAATTTCACACATGAAAGGGGTGATGAGATTTAGGAAGAAAGAAAAACTCAGTCTGAGATATGTGGGACCCTACAGAATTCTGAAAAAATTTTGCAAGGTAGCTTATGAGCTGGAGTTACCTTCAGAGTTGGCATCTGTGCACCCAGTTTTCCATGTGTCACTATTGAAGAAGTGCATCGGTGATCCAACTTCAATTTTACCATTGTACAGTGTAGGAGTGAAAGATAGTCTCTCGTACGAAGAGGTCCTAGTTCAGATCCTTGACCATCAAGTTCGTAAGCTGAGGAACACGGATGTAGCTTCAGTCAAAGTCTTGTGGAGGAATCAAACGTTTGAGGGAGCTACGTCGGAGGCCAAAGCAGATATGATGGCTAGATACCCACATTTGTCCTCTTCCGACTCAGCTTCAGTTTAAGGTATCAGTTTCCTTCCTAAAACTCTTTTCAGTTCGCGTGTTCTAGTTTCTTTCATGTAAATGAATATGTGTATGATTAGTGCATTCAGTCCATACTTGTGGTTCAGTTCGTAGGTAGTCATTTCATTAGTTTTCAGCTTTTATGATCAATATTTGAGTATAAAGATTGCAATTCTCTACTTTCCTATGTGTTTTTCAATATTCGAGGATGAATGTTCCCAAGGAAGAGTTATTGTAATGCCCCGGAAACTCTAAGACCAGACCCGAGAGTTGAAATGGAGAAAAAAAAATTCTGCACCAGATCACAGAACGATTCATCCTTTGATCCATGGGGTAGGCCACGAGTCGTGAAGTGACTCATTGGGAAGGGTCCAAACTTAGTTGAAAATTTGGAAAAAATGGGTTGACCATGGGTGTGATCATGAGTCGTGGTCAACAGCACGAGTCGTGATGTCATCCGTGGTCAAGAACGAATTGAAGGCCGGGGAAAATATAGATAGTGTACCTAAGGAGTGGGCACCACGAGTCATGGTTCATAGCTAGGTATATGGGAATTCAACAAGTGAATAGTTCTTCTCTTGTATCTCAAAAATCCCTCCTAGTTCTCATCCTTCCTCTCTAAAAAGGGTCTTTGTTTTCACATTTGATGGTTGTTTCTTGAGCCGCAAGGAAAAATCCGCATTACTGAATCCAAAGTTGAAATTTTTATTTGAGCTAGAAATTGAGTTCACCATTGTGGGGAACTTCGAAGAATCTGGTTTCGAATTTAATTCTAAAATTTTGTGTGAAGAATAGTGTGGGTATTTCAAATTAGTGTTGCTATAAACTTTGTAAATCTCATACCAAAGATTGATAGAAACCTTAGTTAATTTAAGTTGCTTGCGTTGAAAATTTGGAGTTGAAGTTCTGCAAAGAAGACAAACTGGATTTTTTCGATTTCATCAAGAGTTACATGGATTCACTGTGGGGGTTTGTTCGGATTATTATTGAGAGGTTATGGATAGAGATAGCTTATTTGAACAAGGTTTGAACTGGTTGAATCCATAATTTCAGAAGCTGGACATTACGCAACTATATTCGTC
>JACEIK010005572.1:26272-38573 GCA_018107945.1 Datura stramonium
ATTTATTTTCTGTTTATTATAAAAATAACCTAATTGGTGATTTGATAAAAATCATTTATTTAAAACTTTCCTCAACTTATATTCGTTGAAACTCCTTCCTATCTACACCGTAGAATTTGAAGTCAAGACAACTGGGTCAATTTTCATTGGTGTTCTTCTACGATTTACCTACATCGTATAGCTATTTGATTCTTGTATATTCGATTAACGATTTCAAACAGTTTGATAAACTGATTTGTAGTGATATATCCATTCTTTTTTGTGTGTTTAAATCTATATATTCTGTTAAATTTTGTTTTGCTTAACTAATTTGTAGCGACATATCCATGCTTGTACATTCGATTAACGATTTCAAATAGTTTGATAAACTAGTTTTTAGCAACATATCCATTGTTTTTTTGTGTGCTTAAATCTATGTGTTCTGTTAAATTTTGTTTTGTTTAGTAATCGTTGTGGTAAAAAGACTAGAGAAGAATCTGAGACAACCAGGAAATGAAATGGGGGTTAATTAGCTTGTTGGGGCAATAAGAGTTTATATTGATTATGAGGTATGTTATGACTTTTCCTATATCTCTTTTCAATACGTTTCTGTTTAATATCGTCTTGTCGTTATCGTCGTGCGAATTTACTGTGTTTTAAGGCCAAATTTTCAGCATGCTTAGATATTGATCCTGTAACATTCGTGCAAAATAAAAACAGAGAACAAGAAAGCAGTCTCTCTATTGAAGATTTTCTCTCTGTTTGAAGATTTCTCTAATAGATTGAATATTCATGAGCATATCACAATTCACATGTAGAGCCCTAGTGATAACATTTTTAATAGTAGAAGTTGTATAGTTGTTTACTTGATACAGAGATGCGGCAAAGTTGTTATGTACCATTCTTCATACATAGATGCAACTCTATTTTGATTTTATGATAAATATGAAATTTTAAGAGAAATATTTTTATCATATATGGTAAAGAACAAAGTGTGAAAGTTGGTAGACCAATGTGAAGCAGGAGAGGAATATGCCCAATTTTTGGAAAATCATGAATGTTTAGGATGTTAGCACACCTATAGAAAAGCATATCAAAATGGAAGAAATAAAAAGTGACTTTCAATCTCATATGTAAAATCACAAAATACCTCGCAAAAGTAAAACTTACAAGAACATGAAAAGATTGTGAAAAAAACTTTTGTTTTGTATTCTCTAGTAAGAGCTGCAATAATATTGAAATATCTCAGTAATAAAAAAATTTCAGCCAAGCTTTGTCATTCACTTTATAGCCTCGTGTTTATTCATTGGGTACATCATATTTGATTGACCTATTTTAATTTTTCATAATAATATGACTTCATGCCAAAATTTAAACGTTTTCATAATACATCAAAGTAGGCTCATGGACGTTTTTCATCATCAGCAAATTCAGGTCGTTCATATAATACCCCACAAAGTCTCTTAGACCAGCCCCGAGACTTGCAGTAGGAAAATGGCATCGGGGCCATTCAATGAATGACAGGACAAACCATCCTTGGACCAAGATTTAAGGTTCAAAAAAATATTAAATTTGGTCTATAACCCATGAGGGGATTGTACAGATTGTTGTTCAATTGTATCGGTCATCGTTTCAACCGTGAGTCAAGATATTGTAACTCATCGGACTATCAGGCTAAGTTTGAAACCTTTCTAGGTATATGGAAAGACTCGAGCCCGATGAATTTTATTGAAAGTAGGTGTTAAGAATAATTCTTAAGTGTGATGAGTGCTTTGGATACAAATTAAGGTCATAAGGAATCTCTAGCACAAAGTTGAGTTGCGAGCCTTCTTATAGATTATGTTATTACACGGGTCAATTTCAAATTATCATAGCTCCCATTTTACAAAGTGTTTTTAGGAGATTCAACATATCTAATTGAATCCCTTTTAGTATTCTTTCCAACACAATTGACCTTGTATTAATCGGTCTTTGGAGTAAAATATTATGAGAAGTTTAATGAAACAACACTAGGCACTGGACAGATCTCAGTACGGGTCGTCCTATCAACCAACGACCCATCCCTTTGGTCATTGGTTCTGCCAGTTTCGATATTTATTTTTGTAGTTTGAGGGTATTTTTGTAAACTCCTATATTTTTAACTCCTAAATGACATCTTTTTAGGCTTCCTAAGGGTTAGATTAAAGGATCTAACTTAACCTAATTCGTCACTCTCTTCAAAAGACCATAACATTTTGGCTCCCATGTGAATGTTTTGGGAGTAGCGTCTAGCACCGAGTAGGCCAGGTGTTCAAGAAAACCCCGGATCTCAAAAATACGTGCCACCATAGATAAGAATCCTCGATATTAGAGAATATTTCCCTTAGCCCGAGGAATATGGGATCCTTGCTATTAGAGAGTGTCTCCCTTGCCTCAATGGGCACATGCAGTTGTCATCGCTTTTGGAGATTGTCTTCCGGAGTCACGAGTGATATCACGCCTTAATCATTCCTTACATTGGCATGTTTGGGACGGCTCTACCCACTTGAGCGAGATAGTTGGGGCATCATGTAAGTTCTACCATGATGGTGTCGGTTATGATGAGTTTCACACTATCCCTTATATTTTAGGCATGATCATGTCTATAACCTATGATATCTTGGTGGAAGTTATGTTTTTACAAGATTTTACTATGAATTTAGTCTTATTCATCTTATGTAATGGTTTTGAAATGCCTTGAGCCCTCATGTTCATTTTATGATAAAAATACTCATGGTTTATACTATTTATGCTCGTGATCTCTTTTATACTATTTTAATAGCATGTTTTACTCACATTACATACTCAGTACATTCAATGTACTGATTGCATAATCTATGCTATATCATTTTCTGATATAGATTTAGGTACTCAAACTCAGCCTCACAGTTAGTTATGTCCGGACTTGCTCAGCTAGCAGTGGTGAGTCTTCATCTTCCGAGCACCAGAGTTATCTACTTCATTTCAGTTCTTTTATCTTGTTTTAGTTTCAAACTTTGGAGTTAGCTGGGGACTTGTACCAGAAGCTCCTCAGTTAGTAGAGGCTTTCAGACATAGAGTTAGTATGTTTTTCTTTATGAATCAATGTTTAAATTGTTAGATTATTTTGTTATCTGTAAGGAAATATCTAGCATTTCTGTTAGCTTCTGCTCAGTTTACCTTACAAGTTATATTTTGCTATGCCATGACTTAGTTTGGAGCCATTCGTGGTTCTAGGTCTAGTGTCGTTGTATGAGGTCCATGCTCGGGTCGTGACAAATATGCTATCAGAGCATTAGGTTTAGGTGTATCCTAGAGTGTCTGAAAGCCACATTAAGTAGAGTCTTTTTCATAGGTGTGAAGCATGAAACACTTATAAAAGAGAAGCCACGAGACGTTTTAGGAAACTTTCCTTCTTTTGTGATTCTATATTGTGCTATGAAGTACAACTCTCTTAGTCTTTTAACTTGTGCAATATGTGTTCGAAGATAATGCCTCGCAAAGGAGCCTACGAAAGAGGAATCAGCGACAGGATCAACCAGCCCCACCAACTCCAATAGGCCTCCTTAGTTGGTAAGTTACCGACGCAGAACTCGAGGCTGCCTTTGGAGCGGTGATACACGCCATGCCACCCAGCTTAACCAGCCAGCAATTGCACCTTCTAACACTGTCGGGGGTATGACATCTACTAGGGTTCGAGACTTTACCTAGAAGGGCCTGTCTAAGTTCCACTATCTAAAGGCCGATGGGAAGTTTAGGGAAACAGAAAAGGGAAACAAGAGAACCAGCATAGGCAACTTTGAGGTTTCACAACAGAGGTGTCACGACCTAAACATAGACCCGTATCATAACACGGGACAAGGAACCCCGATAGGCCCGAAGTCGACCCATGGCATAAGCGTACATCTAACTTCATTTACTTTGAACGGAAGACTAATCACAAGGCATAGAGAAAACGTAAACATAATCATAACGTAAGGAAATGTCTGGACATACACACAAGGTGAGTACTACATATTATCTGAAAATCTCTACTACATACAATGGATTGATGGGACAACACCCCCAATTAACCCGAACAAGTACTGAAACATAAAATAGCATGAATGTTTGTCAAATGGCCCTTAGAACATGAGGACTCACATATAAGTAGAAAGCCAACTCTGGAGGGAACTAAGGATGGAGATGTCCTGTATCATGAAACGATACAACATAGAAAGTATGTGGTCAGTACGTGGAATGTACCGAGTATGCAAGGTAAATAAAACAAACATTTAAAATATGTGAAAGCTCATAAAACATCATAGAGTATGACATCATGCTCATATCATAAATATCATAACATAACATATCATAAGGCTCAAGGTTTTCAAAGAATTCGTAATACAATCGTAACCATAATCATGAGAGGAATGCCATAATAAACATTACTTGAGACAACATACGTAATCATATACATGTATAATTCGAGGAACAATGGGAGATTCTCTTAACCGCCATACCCCATATGAGCACACATGAAGCCCGACTTGTAACCCTAGTCGGGAGGGTGCCCATACCTTGCCAAGGGTAGGACCATAAAAGTGTGATATCACCATAAAGAGGGCTATTTGGGTCGGGGAAAGTCACAAAGGAGGTCCCAACATGCCTACGGTGGCACATAATTTATGAGATGCGGGGCAGAACCTAGGTCCCGAACCTACTCGGTGTTCGATATTACTCCCAAAATATATATAGTGCTCATAGTATAACATGCATGAATTCGTGGGATAGTTAAATCATGATAATCATAAACATAATTGTACATATGTGAACTAGTCATGACATCAGGCCCGTGAGTCGGCCAAAACATAATTTATGAATCATAGGTTTCATACATATTTGTAGATTATGCATATAGCTCGAGAGTCACCAAATCATGATCGGTAATTGAATAAATCCACATTTCAAATCATAAATTATGGTGGGCTTGTAAATATCAACAATTGAAGTGAAGATCATAAATCAATTCATCATAGATATTACATAATTAGGCTTAATTAGTAGAAATCGAAATCAATAATTTGATAATCAAAATGGTTGTAAAATCTAAATAAAATCAATAAAGTATAATTTAAATTACATTTTAAAACAACCCATTTGCAAATAATTAGATTTTCATAAACATCGAATTAAAATCCCAATAAATGTTTAGTAGATTTCCATCAATTACTAGAGAATGGGCATGAGTGTGAATGGAAACACCCATTCGTAACCCTACATACCTAAAAAATGGCTGAATCTTACTTTCCCTTGAATGCCCAAATGAAGTTTGGAAGAAATTGAAGATTTCTAGCTTGATCACCTTCTAAAATCTCTTCTACTTTGCATGCATGGATGGAAAATGAGTAATTTGAACTTGACCCCTTAAAAGACCATCATTCATACCCCAAAACGTCATAGTTTAGGCTTTAGGAACTTAGGAATTATGAAAAGGCCCTTACTAATTTCGCAGTAGATAACTTTCAGGTGGTCCTAACGGATGACCTGACGACTCATTTCTAGAGGCACGACTCATCACTCTGCTTGTCAAGTGCACTGCCTTATTTGTTCTCCTGGGCTCGTAATGGGTCACTTCATGACCCGTCAAGGGTGACCACAACTCGTGGTCACCAGTCATTAAGTGCATTGTCTCACTTCAAAACTTTGGACTCCAAGCCTTCCAACGACTCACCCCATGAATCGTTGAGTCTTACAATGACTCGTGGGGACTCCCGTCAAGTACAGTGCCCATATTTCCTTTTCCCAACAATTTTTCCTTCCCCACGAGTCACCTTAAGACTTGTGGGCTGTCCTCACGAGTCGTGAGATGACTCGTCCTGAGGCTGCAACAAAATTTCCCACTTTTCCCCGTTTCAACTATCTTTGAGCTCCCGGGGTATAACAATATCTCCCCCTTAGGAACATTCGTCCTTGAATGTTGGAAAACACACAGAAAAGCATAGATATGGAATTATAATTATCAAATACTGGTCATTTAAACCAAAAGCTGATGAAATGACTACCTCTGATTCAAAATACACAGCTGAATTGAATTTAGGCATCACATACATTCACCATAACATAAACTAAACTGGTGCATATGGACTGAACATGAAACTAAATAGAGTATTAGGGAAACAATTGATACCTCAAATTGAAACTGAGCCGGTAGGGAACAGGTGGGGGTATTTAGCCATCATATCTGCTTCGGCTTCCCACCTAGCTCCCTCAACATGCTGATTTCTCCATAACACTTTTACTAAAGCTGCTTCCTTGCTCCTCAGCCACAGAACCTGGCGATCCAATATTTCAACTGGAACTTCCTCAGAGCTAAGGCTATCCTTTACTCCAACGCTGTCCACCGGGACTAGTAGAATTTGATCTCCCAAACATTTCTTCAAAAGCGATACGTGAAACACAGGATGCATGGAAGATAGCTCTGAGGGTAAGTCCAACTCATATGCTACCTTACCAACTCTTCTTATAATCTGGTAGGGACCAACATAACGGGGACTGAGTTTTCCTTTCTTCCCAAACCGTAGGACTCCCTTCATGGGAGATACCTTTAGATATATCCAATCGTCCACCTTAAACTCCAACTCTCTCCTCCTCACATCAACATATGACTTTTGACGACTCTGGGCGATTTTCAACCTGTCTCTTATCAATTGAACCTTCATCATAGCATCATGAACCAAATCTGGCCCTATCATAGCTGCCTCACCAACCTCAAAGCATCTGATGGGCTATCTACATCTCCGCCCATAGAGAGCCTCGAACGGTGCCATTTGGATACTAGAGTGATAACTGTTATTATAAGCAAACTCGATCAGTGGCAAGTGATCATCCCAACTACCTTTGAAGACCATCAAACATGCTCTCAGCATGTCCTCAAGGGTTTCGATTGTCCGCTCCGCTTGACCATCGGTCTACAAATGAAATGTTATGCTGAGCTTAACCAGAGTCCCAAGCTATTTCTGAAAAGACTGCCGAAACTGGGAGGTCAACTGATTATTGTGGTCCGAAGTAATGGAAAAGGGAACTCCATGTAACCAAAAAAACTCTCAGATATAGAATTTGGCATAATCATCCGCTGAGTTTGTGCTCTACACCAGTAGGAAATGTGCAGCCTTAGTCAACCTGTCTACAACCACCCAAATAGAGTCATACTGCCGACGAGTATGAGGTAGGCCTGTAATGAAGTCCATATTAATCTCTTCCCACTTCCAGGTGGCAATGAAAATATCCTGAAGTACACATCTCGACCTTTGATGCTCAACCTTTACTTGCTAACAGTTCGGGCACTTGGCTACGAATTCTGCTATATCCTTCTTCATGCCATTTCACCAATATATTTCCCACAAATCACGATACATCTTGGTGGCACCTAGATGGATAGAATACCTTGATCCATGGGCCTTATGCAATATCCAGCTCCTCAAATTGTCAATATCTAGAACACATAGGCGACCCTGGTACTGAAGCACACCATCTCGCCCTTGGGAGAAAACCTCAACCTTTTGACTTCGAATGACTTCCTTCAGCTTTACCAAAATCGGATCCTTATCTTGTCTAGCTTTCACATCAATCACCAAGGATGATTCTAACCCGTTCTGGACAACAACAACGTTATCGGTCGAGTCGACCAACCTAACTCCCAAGCTTGTGAGTCGATGTACATCTTTCACAAACTCCTTCTTTCCTTCATCCACATGGGATACACTCTCCATAGAGAGCCTACTAAGTGTGTCCGCTACCACATTAGCCTTATCCAGATTGTAAAGGACACTCATATCNCTTGAGTAGCTCCAACCACCTCCTTTGTCGAAGATTGAGATCCTTCTGCGTGAATACATATTGTAAACTCTTGTGATCCGTAAATACATCCACGTGGACCTCATTTATGTAATGTCGCCATATATTCAATGCGAACACCACTGCTGACAACTCTAGATCATGGTTCGGGTAATTCTTCTCATGGATCTTTAACTATCTAGAGGCATATGCTATTACCTTCCCTCACTGCATCAATACACACCCAAGTCCGATTCTCAAAGAATCAAAATACACCACAAAACCATCTGTACCCTCGGGTAGAGTCAATATCGGTGCTGAAGTGAGTCGAGTCTTCAACTCTTGAAAGCTCTTCTCTCAAGCCTCCGACCATTGGAACTTCACCTTCTTCTGAGTCAACTTGGTCAATGGTGCTTCAATTGATGAAAATCCCTCAACAAATCTCTGGTAGTGTCCTGCTAGGCCCAAGAAACTTCAAATATTCGAAGGATTCACCGGTCTAGGCCAATTCTTCACCGCCTCAATTTTCTAAGAATCTACCGTTATGCCCTCTCTCGATACCACATGGCCTAAAAATTCTATGGAATCCAACCAAAAATCACACTTGCAGAACTTGGCATACAATTGGCGATCTATGAGAGTCTGAAGTACTATTCTCAAGTGAGCGGTATGTTCCTTCTTGCTCCGAGAGTATATAAGGATGTCATTAATGAACACAATCACGAACATGTCCAGATATTTATTGAACACCCTGTTCATCAAGTCCATGAAAGATGCAGGAGCATTCGTTAGTACAAAATACATAAGTACAAACTCATAATGGTCGTACCGCATCCTGAAGGCTGTCTTCGGGATATAACTCTATAGAACTCTGAGCTGATGATACCCGGATTTGAGATCTATCTTTGAAAAACACATGGAACCCTGAATCTGGTCAAACAAATCATCGATCCTGAGTAAAGGATATCAGTTCTTGACGGTGACTTTGTTCAATTGTCGATAGTCAATGCACATACGAAGCGAACCATCCTTCTTTCGGACAAATAACACTAGTGCACCCCATGGAGACTTGTTCGGTCTGATAAAGCCCTTATCTAATAGGTCCTTTTGGCTGATCCTTCAACTTTTTTAGATCAGATGGAGCCATCCTGTAAGGAGGGATAGATATAGGCTACGTATCGGGTAGAAGTTCAATACCAAAATCAATCTCCTGTTCAGGAGATTGAATATATAGAGAAGAAGGCCAAACCCAAAAAGAAGAAGGGGAGATGCTCTGAAAAGGAATTCCGCAAGCGATATGAAGAAGGGGATCCATCTATCGGTTCCCTTAGCCGTTCAGGAAAATATGAATTCCTTGACTCCTTCAAACCCCAAGATTGGCCAACTCTCCCCACTCCAGCTAAAAAAACTCACAACCCTCAAATCTTCATGATGAGTCCATCTAGCTCTAGCCATACTCCAGAATTCCCATCACAACAACCCTTTGAAAAAGATTGTGTAAGCCATGCTCCAAAAATACCAAAGAAAAATGTTGTGTTGCCATCTGGAGAAAAGCGACCTACCAGTGATATTGAGGCTACCATCAACTGGCAATCAGAGAATGCCATTTGCCAGAACAAGGTGCTGACCAACATCGGCACTTCCCTCAAGAATGTTGCTCACACACAGACTAAGATGATTAGAAAGGTGGAGAGCATTGAGAAGAAAGTGGAACAGTCATCCAATCAACATGCCGGTCTTATCCGAGCCCTGGAATTATGACTGCAGAATATGCAGTATGAGATCTGTCCACCAGGCACTTCACTTTTTCACTTCTTTTGACAACAACAAAAGGAAATGGCTGACATCAAAGAACAAATCAAACTACTACGACATGGTCCTTTTGAGCCACAAAAAACCCAAAGCCACTCTCTAAAATCCTCCTTTTTCCCTATGTCGTCACAAACATACTCACCACCTCAATTGGCCCGTCCATGTACTACCTCTCCTTTCACTCCATATGAACCCACACCTTATCCTCAAAAACCCAAAGAGGAAACTTAGTTTGATATTGCAAAATGGGTTTGGGAAAGGAAAGATGCCCTTGCAGTAGAAAAATAGACCAAAAGAAGGAAAGAGGTTGGAGAAAGTTCAAAGGAGCCAGATCAAGAAAACTTGATGATCTAAATTGAAGTTGTTCCAGAACTCTATCGCTTAGAAGAGAATGATAGCATAAGATCCAGTACTAAAGAGACAACAACTAGTGATCTAACTGATGAAACTAAAGAAACGGAGATCGAGTCAAGTGAGGATATCTCACTAGACAACTCCGAGGAAGATAATCCACCGATATACATGAACCAACCAAGGGAATCAGAAGTTTCTGAAGTCGATGATGATCAAGACGGGATAGACCCAATTCCGGAAAGGAGACCAGAATAACCAACGCAAAAATCAGTTGGAATCGGATTCCATACTTTCACTCGCGATGATGTCAAGGTTTCGAAATGGCCACAAAGTATCCAAGATTTCCTTACTTGGATGGTAACGAAACACTTGGTAGAGCGAGAGAAATATCTAATTCTTTCAGAGTTCACATCAAGGTTCTCCGGCGTCCTTAGAGATTAGTGGATCGCACTGGGAATGTATGAAAAGAATACTTTCCTCACGTACAAAGACTTTGCTTTCAACATTAGAAACTTGCATGAAGTCTTTTTTGGAGATATAGGCCAAAGGAAAGAAAAGCTACGAAGACAATTCTTCGAGATGAAATGTGTATCATTCGGCAGAGATGTCATTGATATTCATTTCCAGAAAACGGAAAAAATATACTTTGAACTAGGTGGAGACGCCAGTTTGAAGCAAGCCTTCATTTCATCCTTGCCAAAGATGTTAGCAGGACAACCAATGACGGTTATTGAGGAAAAGTTTCAGTCAATCACAATCCCTCAAGTTGGCTACATAAGGCAAGAAATCTTCATGGCGCTAGAAGATATCTGCACAAAAAAGATCTGTTCTAAAGAAGATCTTGCACAACAATCCTGCCCTTGATAAAGCTTGCAGCAAGACTGACCTAATCACCGGGTCCAGTTGCTCTTTCCATGCTCGAAGGCAAAGCAGATACAAGAAATACAAGAAGTTCAAATGGCCAAAGCCTATTGGAGGAAGATCCAAATACACCAGGCGAAAAAAATACTTCAGGAGAAAGTGTCCAGGAAGGTTCCATAAGAATGACAGATGCTTCATCTGCCACAAGATCGGACACTTCGCAAAGAACTGTCCTCAAGCTAAAAATTCTATCCAACTTCGCACAGAAATAGAAGAATACGCTGATGTCAGGGACAATGATCTCGAATCAGTCCTTTTTGCAGAAGATGAGCCGTCAGAAGACACCCTTTTCTCCATGGAAGTATATGAACAACATGGGCATGACCATTACCAGATCTCAGAGGTTGAGGAAATCAATAACATTATCAATATTCCTCAAGTCTAGCTGAATGTTTATCCGTCCAAATGGGATAAACCAGTTTAGGTCATTCCATTCATGGATACTGGTGTGGCCTCATCATTGATGAATCCAGTAGTACTTCCTAATGATCAGTGGATCACTCATTTCAAGAACTTCAACACTGCATCAAATGGAATCCTGACAACCATGGTCATCACAAAATATTCGATAAAAATCGATTTCTTCCAAAGACTAAAATTCAGAACAAAGGTGTTCAGATCAAATGTCCCAAGAAAGGATCTCATAATCGGATTTGATATCTTCAGACAACTCAAAGATAGACTACACATTGGAGCCTATGGAATAACGTTCAAAAAGCAGTTCAAGGATACTCAGAACTCTCACGCTTATTCCAGATCACTGAAGATGAACATATCAGAGAAATCGAGCAACAGTTGATGGAACATTCATGTGCTGAATCTCATAAGGATTTCATGAAGAAATGTCGCAACCCATTCTGGCTAAATGAAGAATTCTTTATCAAACTCCCATTCAAGAGAATGAAAACACCAACCCAACCAAGGCAAGCCATTCTAGAATGAATTTAAAGCACCTTCAGCTTGAAAAGAAGGAGTGCGCTGAGCTCATGGAGTTTGGACTGATCGAGTCGTCCGATTCTCAATGTGCATGTGAAGCTTTCTATGTCAACAAGAGAGCTGAGCAGAAAAGAGGTAAACTCTGATTAGTCATAAACTACCAGCCACTCAACTATTTCCTCCAAGATGATAAATTCCCTATACCGAATAGGCTTACCCTATTTTCACACTTATCCAAAGCTAGATATTTTTCCAAGTTTGATCTCAAATCTGGATTTTGGCAATTCGGGACACATCCTGAGGAAAGACCAAAAATAGGATTTTGCATTCCTGACCAACACTTCCAATGGAAGGTTATGCCATTCGGGCTGAAACCTGCATCCTCTCTATTCCAAAAAGCCATGATCAAAATCTTTCAGCCTATCCTCCACACGTCACTAGTATACATTGACGATATCCTATTGTTCAGTGATACTTTGGAGGAACA
>JACEIK010005573.1:27897-48551 GCA_018107945.1 Datura stramonium
CTAAATATTTGATCATCAACATTCCATGATCTCATGTGATCTCACAACTCCTAAACCACCGGTAGTTGTGCCCATAATTCTAGCCTAACTCCGTAATTCCATCTCACAACTCCGGCTTAGCTCTCATTTCGATATCATCACTATTTCATACAAAGTAACAATTCATGCGGCTCTCTTGTACCTTATACTTATCTCCTCATGCTATTTTCATCTTAATGCCCATATTATTAAATTTTTGGGTCAACTTAGTCAACGGTGCTGCAATGGCTGAAAATCCTTCAACGAACCTCCTGTAATAGCCAGCTAAACCCAGGAAACTCCTGATATCCGAAGGATTAACTTGTCTGGGCCAATTCTTCACAGCTTCTATCTTTTGAGAGTCCACCTACACCCCCTCTCTAGACACTACATGACCCAAAAATGCTACTAAGTTCAGCAAAAAATCACACGCTGAATTTAGCAAACAACTGGTGATCCTTGAGAGTCTGTAGCACAACCCTCAAATGAGCCACATGCTCCTCTTCCCTCCGAGAATATATGAGAATATCATCTATAAAGACAATCATGAATATATCCAAATACATCTTGAATACCCTGTTCATCAAATCTATAAAAACTGAGGAGCATTTGTTAGTCCAAAAGACATAACTATGAACTCATAGTGGCCATACCGAATCCTGAAGATTGTCTTCGGGATATCACTCTCCCTAACTCTGAGCTGGTGGTAGCCAGATCTGAGGTCTATCTTTGAGAAGCGCTTAGCACCTGGAAGTTAGTCAAACAATACATTGATTCTAGGGAGGGGATACTTATTCTTGATTGTAACCTTGTTCAATTATCGGTAGTCAATGCACACACGAAGAGACCCATCCTTCTTTTGAACAAATAGAATTAGTGCACCCCACGGGGATTTGCTACGTCGATGAAGCCCTTATCCAAGAGATACTTCAACTATTCTTTCAACTCCTTTATCTCAACTAGAGCCATTTTGTAAGGAGGAATAGATATAGTCCGCGTATCGGGAAGAAGGTCAATACCAAAGTCAATCTCCTGCTCGAGAGGGATTCCTGGTAGATCATCTGGAAAAACCTTCGAATAGAAACAAACTATAGGGACAGACTGAAGAAATGGGGTCTTGGATGTAGCATCCTTAACCTGAACTAGATGGTACATGCAACCCTTGAAAATCATCTTTCGGGCCTTAAGGTAGGAAACAAAATGACCTACAGGCACAACTAACTACCCTTCCATTCTAGGACTGGCTCACTCGTAAATCGAAACTCTACTTGTTCGGATTCTACAATTCACTGAGGCATAACATACACGCAACTAATCCATACCAAAAATAACATCAAAATTAGTCATGTCTAGCTCTACTAAATTGGCTGAGGTGACTTTCTTAAGGACTATGATAGGGTAATTTTTGTATACCTGTTGATGCCTTTGCTTCCCTCAACTCCCTCAGGAAGAACCTGTCTAAGAAGGCAAGTCATAAACTCATCCCAGCTAACGGGAACTGCGCCCACCACTCTACCGTCCCTTCACTAACAGTACCAAATGTAAGCAACCCCCTTTAGCTGATTGGAGGTTGAGTCTGCAGTCTCTTCTCCTATCAACCCCATAATATGGGTGATCTTCTATATCTTATTAAGGAATTCATCTGAGTCCTCATCCACGCTTAAACCAAGGAACTCAGGTGGATTCATGAGGAAGTCCCGAACTCGAGCTGCCACTGCATTTTCATACTGAGGGACATGGGCCACTACCTGCTGGTTGACCTGAGTGGTCAAAGCTTGGGCCAACATCTGAAATGTTGCTCTAAACTCGATATGAGAGATGTTCTACGGCAAAGGACCTGCTGGTGCTAGCGGGGCTTGCTGGTGTCCATCTCCATTGCCATCTTCATTGCCATTTTCATTTCCATTCCTCTTACTATTTACTCGGTGTGGAGGCATGATTCTGCAAACGCGTATAGCACAATTTAGAAAGATAGAGAAGAACTTTATCGTATGACATAGATCATAAAAGAAGAAAATTTTCCTAAAACTCCTTGTAGCCTCTCCCCTATAAGTGTGGCATGCGTCACATTCATAGAAAAGACTCTACTCAATGTGGCTTTCAAACACCCTAGGATACTCTAAACCTTTTCTATGATACCAATTTTGTCACAACCCAAACATAGGCCCAAACTAAAACACGGAACCTAGAACCATGAGTGGATCCAAGTCGAGCCATGACATAAATATGATAACTAAAGCACATACTTCAAGCAAAAGCCAGTAACTGAAAATATGAATAAGCGAAAGTCTGAATAGCATAATGATCACAAAAAATTCAACACTAACAAAGATAAAATTCTACATATCGTCTAAAAAGCCTCTAATATAACTGAAGAGATAATGGGACAACATCCCCAACTAGCTTACTAAAAGTCTGAAAAACTGAAAGTAACACAACTCAATAATCTAAGGGTCCTCAAAGGATGAAGACTCATCAATAAGAGAACTAGACTAACCTGGACTAGCTAACGATGGGATTTAGTTTGAACATCTGAACCTTTATCATAAAACGATATAGCATAAAATATGCGGTCAATACTTGGAATGTACTGAGCATTCAAGGTAAGTCAAATAGGTTGAGTAAGTACAACTGAAATCATGCACATAACATAAATCACAAAACCACAAGAGTAAGGACTATGCTGATATCTGAAAACTTGAGTAGTAATAAACTAAATCTCATATCTAAATCAAATGACCCAAAGCTAAAACTAGAATCATATGACTTGCCATAACTAAAATCATAAGTAAAAGCTTATAAACTAATCATTATGTCAAACCTATTGAAAACATAATATCATGTCATAAACATGCATAACTGAAATCATGAGGAACAATGAGAGACTCGTCATAACCGACAACTACCATGTATGAGCGCATGATGATCCCACGTCTTGTCCACGTGGAGGGGGGCCATCCTAAGACATTCCAAGGAAAAGGATAAGTTAGGTGTGATATCACGATATGCCCTTGGGCAGGAAGAAATGCTCTCTTGAGAGGCCCCAAAGTGTACCTATGTTGGCACGTAGTTTATTAGACCGGGGAACTTTGGAACCCCTAGCCTACTCTGTGCTAGAAGCTACTCCCAATATATGTATAATGCTCATATACTCATATTCTAAAACTGATCTTGGGCATAATTACGTGCCCGAGTGCTATTTTATAACTTAATCTTAGTCATGTTTATCAATTTAATTGATTATATTCTCATGTGATTTTGTATAATTTCGTGCATAAACTAACCAATGTGATTAGCTCTTTGTTTGTAGGTGTAAAATGAATAGGAGGGACTAAACAATGATGGTTGAAGTGAAGAAATGGAGTTCGGATCAAATTACAAAAGAAGGCAAGTGGACATGCCAAGGAAAGGCTGGCCGCACCAGGTAGCATGCCACGCTGTGCGTGCGCAGCGCCCAGCGTCGTGCCACGCTCATGCCATGCGCGCGCAAGAAGCTACTAACAAGTATGCATGCATGTTGGCACCGTGCCACGCCAGGCCTTGCTGCGCGCTACAGGTCGTTCCACAACATGCGAGAGGCGCGATTGCCTCCATGCCACGCCGGTTTCTCAGCGCCTATGACAATGCCAAGTCGATAATTCCAGTGAGCATGCGCGTTTACTCCATGTCACGGAGCAGGATTGGCGCGGCCAAGTTCGTGACATGGAGCTAGTTCAACCACGGCCAAATTTTGTAATTTTTCCCTTAGTATAAATTAAACACTTAGCTCCTAAAATCATTTATCATGAAATATTTTGGAAAGAACGGAAAGGAGCGAAGCGAGAAGTGAAGAACTCTACCTAGGGTTCATTATTTTTCATTCTCTTTTAATTACTCTTGTAAGTACATTACTATAATTATGTTTTGAGTATTTGTACGAACATGAGTAGCTAAAACCCTTCCTCTAGGGTTGAGGCCACATTATATGAATGTAAATGCATGAATTCTTATTCGGTTTGAGTTCTTAGTTGTTGTTTTGTCTTGCATTCTTAATTACCATTACTTTTATGCTTGATCACCATGAAAACAAACTCGTTAAACCTAGGTAAAAGTGTGAAAGAGTAACCCTAGGTTATAACACAAGAATGTAGGGAGAAAGTTCTTGTCTTTATGATAGGATTCGCGGTTAGGATAGAAATTATACCTAATTTTCCTTGCTTGGTTAATAAAATGAGATGATAGCTAGACACCGACGTAGAATTGTCACATCACTGCTCGTAGAAGTAGTTGTGAAGCTAAGTTAGGTTAAATGATTAGAGGTACGAAAGTCCATAATCAAGGGCATAAACCCCGTAAGCCACATCCATGTAGTTAAATTGCTCACAAATTAGGACGTCACATCCCCACTCAATGATGTAGGTGTGAGCCTAGTTCGTTGTGTTTAGAGGCTCGAGAGACCATGAACACCGCATTTTAACTCACTGAGACAACAACTGAAGCTTTCATACTTGACCATTGTGAATTGTAGCATTGCATGATTATTAGGCCTTAACTCTAGCTGCTTCTTGTATTGTTTCCCGATTGTTTTGTCATCACCCCTAGATTTAATTACAATTATCCAAAATCTCTTAAATCAACACTTGTGAAGGTTAACTTAACACTTGAACTTGAATATTCGCTAAATTAGTCCAGTCCCTGTGGGTTTGACATCCGGCTCTTAAAAAGACCATTGTATTACTTGTATGACCGTGTATGCTTGCGCGTGCGCTGGGGCGTAACAAAAACGTAACTTGAATCTATACATTTGAGGAGTCTTGACTCCAAAACATAAATATCTATCATTTGGTCTTGTTAGCCATGGCTAGATCATAAACCATGCTTGTCTTGTGTGAGCGTGCCCAAATCTAAAAATCATGTATACTTGAAATAGACTTCATTGATCAAAATCATAGATTCATACATGGGAAATTTGTAAACATCCATACATTCTAGATATCTCAGCATACTTGAAATCATAAATCATAAACTTGGCTTTTCATGAACTTACATAATTGGGTATAATCTTCTAAAACTTGAAAGCATGAATTTATAATCAAAATAGATACAAAAATATGCCCATGAATTCTTAAAAAATAATTTGAAACATGAAGGGAATTGAACCATAAAAAATCATAGAAAATTTCATAAAATTAGGATAAAACCCCATAGTATTACGAACTTTATCTAGAACTTGAATTTATAAAATTGAGGAGAATTATGAGCATGAGAGTGAAAGGAACCCTCATTAATGGCCTCATATACCTGGGTAAACTGAATCTACACTTGTCTTTGAAAGCCCAAGAAGTTTAGAGGAGAAATTGAAGAATCTAGGTTTGATCTTCAATCGAGAAGTCTTAGTCTTGCATGCATGGTAGGGGAATGGTTTAGAATAGGTTTAAATCTCTTAATACGCCTCTCTCAAAGCTTAAGACAGTGTAGTTTAGGGCTTAGCAGCTAAAAAATTACAAAAATACCCTTACTGATTTCGCAGGGAAAAAGTCACTGCCAGCCCCAACGACGGACCTAACGAGTCGTTGGGACCACTAATGAATCGTGGTCCTCACTCATTACCATGAATGGAAAATTTTCCCTTCACTGAACTTCCTCCTCTCACAGACCACTTGATGAGTCGTTAGATGCACAAGACTCATCCCTCCATCCATTGCCAGCACTGCCAATTCATCCTTTCCACACCCCCTCACATTTGACGAGGGACGCAACGACTCATGGGGAGTCAAAATGACACTAACCGTCGTAACCCCCCGATGACGATTCTTTTCCAATTAGGCACCACTTCATGGGTCACGAAAAAATCCATCAAGTGACCTAACGAGTCACCTGACGAGTCGTCCTGTGATCTAGTGCAAACATTTTCTTGCTTTCTCTATTTCAACCCTCGGGTCTGATCTTAGGGACTCTTGGGGTATTACAAAATCTCCCCCTTAGGAACATTCGTCCTCGAATAGTTAAACATACTGAAAAGTCGAGGAAAAGAACTACAATCCCAAATACTGAATATCTGAAGCTGAAACTGATGGAGTGACTCACTTCGGACTGAGATACATGACTGAACTAAATCCATAAATAATACATACATGCTAGAACATGAAAGGAATTGAGAGACATCAACTTGAAATGAAACTGAATAGAGTATTAGAGAGGAAATTGATACCTAATGCTGGAACTAAGCCAGTAGGAAAAAGATAGGGTATTTAGCCATCATATCTGCTTCGGCTTCCCACATAGCTCCCTCAACAAGTTAACTCCTCCACAAGACTTTCATTGAAGCTATTTCTTTGTTCCTCAACTTCCGAACCTAACGGTCAAGGATCTCAACGGGTACCTCCTCATAGGTAAGGCTATCCTTCATGCCTTTGCTCTCCAACCGAAACAACCAAATTCGGGTCACCAATACACTTTTATAATAACAATACATGAAAAACGGGATGTGCTGACGCTAACTCCGCTAGTAGCTCCAATTCATACACCACCTTGCCAATGCGTCTCAAAATCTTGTATAGGCCTACATATCAGGGACTAAGATTTCCTTTCTTTCCAAACCTCATCAATCCCATCATAGGAGACACCTTCAAGAACACCCAATCATCAATTTCAAACTTGCCACATATGACTTTTGACGACTTTAAGCTATTTTTAGCCTTTCCCTTATAAGCTGAAATTTCTCCATCGCCTCATGAACTAAATTTGTCCCCACCAATGTAGCTTCACCTATCTTAAACCAACCAATAGGAGATCTACACCTCCTCCCATAAAGTGCCTCCAACGAAGCCATCTGAATTCTAAAATGGTAACTATTGTCGTAAGAAAACTTGATGAGAGGTAAATGATCATCCTAACTGCCTTTGAAGTCAATCACACATGCTCTCAACATATCCTCAAGAGTCTGAATGGTCCACACAGCCTGACCATTTGTTTGCGGGTGAAAAGTTGTGCTGAGTTTGACCTGAGTACCTAGTCCCTTCTGGAATGATCTCCAAAACTACAAGGTAAACTGAGCACCTCTATCCAAAATGATGGACAAGGAAAATCCATGCGACCGAACTAACTCTCAAACATATAATCTAGCATAGTCCTTAGCTGAATTGGTAGTTCTGACCAGTAGGCAATGAGCTGCCTTAGTCAACCTGTCTACCACAACCCATATAGAGTCATACTGTCAATGAGTGTGAGGAAACCCTGTGATGAAATTCATATTGATCTCTTCCAACTTCCAAGTGGGGATACTGATGTCTTGTAGCATATCTCCAAGTCTTTGATGCTCAACTTTCACTTGTTGACAATCGGACACTTACCCACAAAATCTGCTAGGTCCCTCTTCATGTCATTCAACCAATAGACTTCCCTTATGTCACGGTACATCTTGGTGGAACCTTGGATGTATAGAATATCAAAAACCATGAGCCTCATGCAACATCCGTTCTCTCAAATCATTGACATCCGTAACACATACATGACCCTAATATCGAAGCACACCATCTCCCTTTTGGGAGAAGACCTCCACCTTCTAATTTTCAACTGCTTCTTTCAACTTCACCAAAGAGGATTATGAACAATGACACCACCATCTATTGAACTCGTGAGGTGAACCCCTAAGCCGATGCACATCCTTCACCAACTCTTTCTTTCCATCTTCCACATGAGAAACACTCTCCATGAATAGTCTACTAAGGGCATCCACCACTACATTGGCCTTGCCCAGATGATAAAGGATACTCATGTCATAGTTCTTGAGTAGCTCTAACCATCATCTTTGTCGCAAATACAAATCCATCTAGGTGAACACATACTGTAGGCTTTGTGGTCCATAAGCACATCCACATGGAACCCATACAAGTAGTGTCTCCAAATCTTCAGTAAGAATACCACTGCTGCCAATTCTAGATCATGCATCAGGTAATTCTTCTCATGAGTCTTAAGCTGTCAAGAGTCCTACAAAATGACCTTACCATGATACATCAACACACAACCAAGAACAACCCTAGAAGCATCGCAATACACAACAAATCCATCAGTGCCCTTAGGTAGGGTCAGTACTGGGGCAAAAGTGAGTCAATTTTTTAACTCCAGAAAACTCTTCTCACAGGAATCCGACCACTAAAATTTATCTTTCTTTTGGGTCAACTTAGTCAATGGTGCTTAAATGGATGAAAATCCTCCAAAAAACCTCCTGAAATAGCTAGCTAAACCCAAGAAACTCCTGGTATCTGAAGGATTAACTGGTCTAGTTCAATTCTTTACAACTTCTATCTTTTGAGAGTCTACCTGCACACCCTCACTAAACATTACATAACCCAAAAATGCTACTGAATTCATTCAAAACTCACACTTGCTGAATTTAGCAAACAGTTGGCGATCCTTAAGAGTCTGCAGCATAACCTCAATGAGCGGCATTCTCCTCTTCGCTCCAAGAATATATGAGAATATCATCTATAAAGACAATCATGAACATATCCAAATACATCTTGAATACCCTATTCATCAAATCTATAAAAACTGAGGAGCATTCGTTAGTCCAAAAGACATAACTATGAACTCATAGTGGCCATACCGAATCCTGAAGGTTGTCTTCGGGATATCACTCTCCCTAACTCTGAGCAGGTGGTAGCCGGATCTGAGGTCTATCTTTGAGAAGCATTTAGCACCCTGAAGTTGGTCAAACAAGTCATCGATTTTAGGGAGGGGATACTTGTTCTTGAATGTAACCTTGTTCAACTACCGGTAGTCAACGCACATATGAAGAGATCCTTCTTTATTTCGAACAAAGAAAACTGGTGCACCCCACGGAAATTTGCTAGGTCTGATGAAGCCCTTATCCAAGAGATCCTTCAATTGTTCTTTCAACTCCTGTAGCTCAGTTGGAGCCATTCTGTAAGGAGGAATGGATATAGGCTGCATATCGAGAAGAAGGTCAATACTAAAGTCAATCTTCCGCTCGGGAGGGAATACTAGTAGATCATCTAGGAAAACCTCTGGATACTCATATACTACAGGGACAGACTGAAGAGTCGGGGTCTCAAACATAGCATCCTTAACCCAAACTATATGGTACACGCAACCCTTGAAAATCATCTTTCTGGCCTTACGGTAGGAAACAAAGCGATCTACAAGCACAACTGAGCTTCCCTTCCATTCTAGGACTGGCTCACCCAAAAATCAAAACTCTATCATTGGGGTTCTACTATTCATTGAGGCATAACATGCATGCAATCAATCCATACCAAAGATAACATCAAAATTAGTCATGTCTAACTCTACTAAATTGGCTGAGGTGAATTTCTGAAGCACTGTGACAGGGCAGTTTTTGTATACCCGTCGAGCTATAACTAAGCCACCAACTGGAGTAGAGACCGAGAAGGGTTCTGATAAGATTTTAGGACTGACTCTGAAACTAATAGCAATATGAGGAGTCACAAAATATAAAGTAGTCACTGGATCTAACAATGCATATTATGAAGTACGCACGACATACCAGTGACCACATTTGGAAAGACCCTCTTGCTCCTGACGAGATTAGAGGGCATAAAATCTGTTCTGACACTGACCACTACTTGCACTAGTGGATGCACTCTATCGAGTCGAACGTGTTGTCGGAGCTACTGAATTAGTGGCTGCATCATGGATTCTACTATGTCCTTGTCTAGCAGCGATTCTCTAAGTAGATGTCCGAGCTTACCACACCCTAAACATGCACCTGACCTCGCAAGTCACTCCCTAGGGTGCTTCCTGCCACACTTGCTGCAAACTGGCACGATGGGCTTCCTTGACCTACTCCCCTATCCTCTAAAGCATGATGTCTTTCCCCTCTAATCACTCCTAGATCTGGATAGCATATTGGCTGATGACAGCGCTGGGGCTGATGATCTCTGGTGAGACTGCTAGTGATGTCCGCCACTGGACCTCTATTGGGAAAATTCAAAGCTGCTTGTCCTAGCCCTCTTGGCCTCATTTTTCCTTTCCTTCATCTGATCCGCCTCTATTTGCTGGGTATATATAACCAATCAAGAAAAGTCTAGATCAATATTCAGCATTGCGGTCCTATACACCTTGACTAGCGAATCTGACACTCCATACACAAATCTGTTCATACGGGCTCTGATCGGTGATGTGCCATGATTTTATGGCACTTTAGATTCTTAAAACCAAGAAACTATGCACACTCCGGATGTGCTTATG
Organism: Datura stramonium; assembly: GCA_018107945.1. Classification (NCBI taxonomy): domain Eukaryota; kingdom Viridiplantae; phylum Streptophyta; class Magnoliopsida; order Solanales; family Solanaceae; genus Datura; species Datura stramonium. The sequence continues at coordinate 38,128 of JACEIK010005573.1, forward strand.
TAGATATGATGCGTTTGCGTTAAATGTTGCAGAAAAATAGGTCTGGAACGAAAAATGGGCAAAGTAAGGAAAAAATGGATGAAATTGTAGGCTGATACCCAGGCCACGAGTTATTGTCCCAATGAATGACTCTTGCTTAGAGTCGTGGGAAGAAATCAAATCTTGATGAAGAAGATCCGGTGTACTTAACGAGTTGAAGGTACGAATCATTGCATCTGGTGACAATCGTGGAGACTGGGAGGAGAAATTCTGAAGGAGTGCCTAGTGAAGATAACGAGTGACATAAGGAGTCATCAGGTGAAGTGACGACTCTTCATTAGGTATTGTGGGCATCCATCGAGTGCACTGGAAGATTTGGTGAGCCAGGGCCACGAGAGACCTAACAACTAGTGCCCAAGCCTAACGAGTTGTTAGGTGACCCGTCACCAAGACTGGAAAAATTACTCAGAGTAACTCAAGGTCACTGGCCACGACTCATTAGGAGACCCAACAAGTCGTTACTTGGCATGTTACCCCTGCTGACCTGGAATCCAAATTTAGTTAGGATAAGATTTGTTTGGAACTATAAATATAATTTTTAGGTTTATTTTTTAAGTACAGATACTTTTTTTACCAACTTTATCATGGATTCTAGGGTTGTTAACGATCATTCTTGGTTCAAGAAAAAGAGTTTGTAAGTTTGTTCTTGATTTTGAGAATCAAACAACATTGGAGTTTTGTTCATCGGTTTTGGAGTTTTATTCAATTCATGTGGTTTTCTTCGATGAATTTTGTAAGTTACAATTATGATTGCTTCTATATTTTGTGATTGTGATATTTCAAATATGAGTAGCTAAACCCATAACTAGTGTTGTGGGAATCATGATGAATTAACACACATAGGTAAAACACTTAGTGATTCTTGAACGGGGTTTAATGCATGTATTATTTTTCCCTTCATTTTAATTGTTTCTTAATGGTTACATATGTTGGAACTTGCCTTATTCTTACTTACCAGATCAAGGGGGTAGTGAATGGAAAAAAGGGATTAACAATGGAGATTTGAGGCTATCAATCCTCATCTAATAGCTTGAACTTGTCTTGGAATAGTTAATCCGATATTAGGGGTAAGGGTTAGTTTAGCATACACCCGTATATGGACCAAGTTGCGTGGTGATAATCATCTCGATAGGGGACCAACCATTTAGGTGAACTTAACTTACCAATATTGCATGTTAACACCAAAATAGATCACTAGTGTAAAAGTCTTGTGGTTATGAAGTCTTGGAGAACAGAATCCTAGTCAATTAGTTGATTGAATACAACCAAAATTGATTTAAGCATTTATTAGTCTTTACTCTTGTTTATTATTTTATTTTTCAATCCTTTCACCCTAGAAAATAAGTAATCCGATAGTAATAGCTAATCACATTAACTCAAGTTCTTTTTATATTCCCTATGGGATCGACCTCAACCTTTGTTGGATTCTATATTTGACATCGACCGCTTTATATCTCAATTGCGAGGTGTAATTTGGGAGACATCAAATTTTGGCGCCATTTCTGGGGAATACGGTTAAGGCTTTTGTTAATTGTATTTGCTTTACTGTTGTTTCTTATTTCCTTTTTATTTTTCTTTTGTTGTTTTTGTTCTTAACAGGTCTTAGGTTCGTGCATGCCCAGTACCAGGATCCAAGGAAAATCCCTAGTTCAAATCGATCATGAACTTGAACAAACACTAAGAAATCTGAGAAGAATGGCCAACGTACAAGAGCAAAAGACAGTGGACCAAGCTACAGCCAGAATGTTGGCTGAGGAACAAACTTGGGAAAGAGATAGAGAGTTAGAAAGGGTTGCTGAAGAGCAATGCCTAGCTGCTGAAGTAGAGCGAGCTAGAAGGAGCAGAGGTCCAGATCAGCAGAGGCACCGGTATTTCGATGAGGATGATGATGCTGATATTAATGAAGTTGGTGCCACTGGAGCTATTATCCCTCCCCCTTTGCCTACTGGGGCAAAGTAACCAGTGTTATGATCAAACTACTCAATATGAAGGGGATATTTGCAGGTCATGCAACTGATGATGCACATACTCACTTGACTAATTTTGTGGGTATCTGCAAAGCTTATAAACAATCGGAAGTGAGTCAGGATGTGATACGACTGATGTTATTTCCCTTTTCATTGAGTGAGGCAACACTTTGGTTGGCAGAACTGCCCAACGATTCTATCACTACATGGAGGGAGTTGAAAAGAGCTTTTCTAGAAAGATTTTTTCCACCTTCTAGAGCCTTGCAACTGAAAGATGAGATATATAACTTCAGGCAGTTAAATTTTGAGGCACTTCACGAGACGTGGTTGAGGTTCAACAAGAAGCTTAAAAGGGTGCCCAACCACAGGATCCCAGAAGATACATTGTTGGAAATTTTCTATAGATCTTTAAATGCTAACACCAAGGCGGTGGTTAATACCATGTCTGGCGGATCATTCATGAGTCACACTTATGCCGAACCTGCTAAGCTACTTAACAGAATTATTAAAACCAACCGCACGTGGCACACAAGAGATTCGGAGATTCTGACTGGTTCTTATGCAGTAGGTATGTCTGCGGAGCAGAGAAGGAAGGATGAAGAGCGAGATCAAGATATTGCGGAGATAAATACCACAATGGGGCTGCTTTCTAAGAATTTGATAGGAGCCAAGGCTGAAAAGGTAAATGTTGTGCGTTCTCAGGGCAAGCCCTCGAGGAATGATGAAGGCGAATTAGAATCTGAGGAGGAAGCTAATTATCTGAATGATCAAGGGGCGGGTTTCCGGACCAACACCCAAGGGTCTAATCAAGACTCTTGGCATCAATTTCAGGGGAACCAAGTTCAGAACTACTATGGAGATAAGAATTACAACTGAGGTCAATACAGAGACAATGGAGACTGGAAGAAGCGTGAGGAGTATAAGCATGACAGAAGCGGTCTATATGTTCCTCCAAGGAACCGTGAGCTAGAGACTAGTGGTTTAAGGGTGGAAAATATGTTGTCTAAGGTACTTAAGCAAATGGAGGCAACAGATGTCCATTTTAAGGAGCTCCGCGTTGATATTTCTAGTATGAATCAAAAGGTGGAATCACATGCCGCGGCCATTAAGCATATAGAGCAGCAACTGAGTTAGATGTCTGTTGCGATGAACTGGAGGCAGAAAGGCACACTTCCCAATAATACAGTGCAAAATTCGAAAAATGACAGTCATTTCATGGCGGTCACTACTAGGAGTGGAAAGGCGGCAGTTGATCCTCCAAGGCCGGTTGTGACTGATGAGACAGTAGAGCCCATATTGATTGATAATGATAGGATGGATGATTCCAAGGATCGAACTTTGGTTGATAATTCAGTGATGAAGACTGCTCCTAGTAATGCAAAGGAGCATGGATTTGGCAATGAGAAGGAGAATGAGTCATCGCAAAAGTTCACACCTATCCCTAGACCTCCTCCTCCTTTTCCACAACAGTTGAAGAAAAAGGTCAAAGATGGAAAGTATCACAAATTCATCTTCATGTTGAAAAAATTATCTGTGAACATCTCATTAGTCGAGGCACTTGAGCAGATGCCCAGCTATGCTAAATTCATAAAGGACCTTTTCACTAGAAAGAGGACTATAAGCTTCGAACCTGCAGATAATTTGCACCACTATAGTGTAATAGCATCTCGTTCTCTTGTAGATATATAAACCGGACAACTGAAATTCCAGTTGAATAATGAGGAGGTGACATTCAATGTATGTCGATCCATGAAGCAACCAAATGATATGAGGGTGGTCTTAGTAATTAATGTTGTGGAACCCAAGTTTCCAAATATGCCCATGGAGGAGTTATTGTTTCTTGATGACTTAGCAACGGTTTTGATAAATGTTTGTGCTGAGGAAATCCATGGGGGTGAGGAGATAGTTAATGCTCTTGTTGGTATGGGGTCATACACTTATGCTCCAAAGAAGATTGATCTTGACCTGAAGAATCGGGTGACCTCACCAGCCAAGCCATCTATTGAGAAGCCTCCGGTATTGGAGTTCAAAGCACTCCTGTCTCACTTACAATATGTATTTCTGGGAACCGGTAACACTTTACCGGTCATTGTTGCAGCTGACTTGGAGGAATGGCAAGTGGAGGCTATGGTCACCATTTTGAAGAGATATCAAAAAGCCATCGAGTGGACTATTGTAGACATTATTGCAATCCCAGCCAGTATTTGCATTCACAAGATCCATCTAGAGCCAGATTGTATTTCGAGCATTGAGCATCAGTGTAGGTTGAATCCACCTATGCAAGAGGTGGTCAAGAAGGAAATCATCAAGTGGTTGGATGCGGGTGTGGTTTACCCTATTGCTGACAGCAAATGGGTGAGCCCAGTTCAGTGTGTACCGAAGAAGAGAGGAATCACGGTGGTCCCAAATGCTAACAATGAGCTCATTCCACTAAGACCAGTCACCGATTGGAGAGTATGCATGGACTATAGGAAGTTGAACCGTTGGACTCAGAAAGATCACTTTCCTATGTCATTCATGGACCATATGTTAGACCGACTTGTAGGCAGGGGATGGTACTAATTCCTTGATGGTTATTTGGGGTACAATCATATTTCTATAGCCCTCGAAGATCAAGAGAAGACCACTTTCACCTGCCCATATGGTACATTTTCTTTCAAGAGGATTCTATTGGGGTTATGTAATGCGCCCACCATTTTTTAGCATTGCATGATGTCCATATTTTCTGACATGGTAGAAGACATCATTGAAGTTTTTATGGATGACTTTTCGGTGGTGGGTGATTCATTCGAAGTTTGTTTGGATCATTTGAGCAAGGTGCTATAGTGATGTGAAGAGACCAATGTGGTGCTTAACTAGGTCATAGGATTTCTGGTAAGGGTATTGAGGTGGACCGGGCCAAGATCGAGGTAATCGATAGTCTACCACCTCCAATTTCTATGAAATGTGTTCGAAGCTTTTTGGGTCATGTAGGGTTTTACAGAAGATTCATCAAGGACTTCTCCAAAATTGCTCATCCCTTATGTAAAATGCTTGAGAAAGAGGTGAAGTTTGTTTTTGATGAGACATGTCTGAAGGCGTTTGAATGCTTAAAAGAGAGATTGACCACTGCCCCAATTATAGTAGCACCTGACTAGTCTTTACCATTCGAGGTTATGTATGATGCTAGTGGAGTAGCCCTGGGTGCTGTGTTGGGTCAAAGGCGTGAAAAAATTTTCCATCCTATTTATTATGCTAGCAAGGCTCTAAATGCAGCTCAGAAAAATTACACCATGACAGAACGGGAGTTGTTGGCTGTAGTTTTTGCATTTGAGAAGTTTCGGGCATACTTGCTTGGAACTAAGGTTATAGTCCATACAGACCATGCAGCTTTGAGATATCTGATAGCAAAGAAGGATGCGAAGACATAGTTGATTCAATGGGTTATGTTTCTACAAGAGTTCTACTTCGAGGTAAAAGACCGGAAAGGGACCAAAAACCAGGTGGCGGATCACTTATCAAGATTGGAATATGATGCAGCACATTCGAGATGAGCGTGACAGAGATAATGCATTACCCGACGAGCAGGTTTTAGTGACCTCATAGGATCTCATCCCATGATTTGCAGACTTTGCTAATTATCTGGTGAGTGATGTTGTACCGGAGAACTTATCTTTTTACCAGAGGAAAAAGTTCATATCTAATGTGCAGATGTTTTTCTGGCATGAGCCTTATTCCGTATATGTGCTGATGGGGTTATTCGGAGATGCGTGCCCGAGGTAGAAATATTGAGCATATTGGAGGCCTACCACTTATCACTTGTTGGGGGTCACCACAGTGGGATTCGCACAGCCCACAAAATTCTGCAATGTGGGTATTATTAGCCAACCATTCATCAGGATGCGCATGATTTTGCAAAGACATGTGATGCAAGACAAAGGAAAGGAGGCATGAGCTTCCTCTTACTCCCATCCTGGTCATTGAGTTATTTGATGTGTGGGGCATTGATTTCATGTGTCCATTTGTGAGCTCAAACGGGATGAAGTACATACTTGTTGCTGTTGACTATGTTTCGGAATGGGTGGAGGCAATTGCACTTCCAAATAATGAAGGGAAGAGTGTCATAGCATTCTTGAAGTGGAATATATTTGCAAGATTTAGGACTCCCAAAGCCATCATTAGTGATGAGGGTTCGCACTTCTATAACCGGTTGTTTCATACTTTATTGGGAAAATATGGGGTAAAATACAAGGTGGCAACACCCTATCATCCACAGTCTAGTGGGCAGGTTGAAGTCACAAACCGGGAGATAAAGACCATCTTGGTGAAGACTATGAATGATAACCGGACAGATTGGGCTGGGAAGCTAGATGATGATTTATGGGCTTATTGGACCGCATTCAAGACTCCTATAGGTATGTATCCATATCAGTTTGTGTATGGGAAAGCATGTCATCTTCCGGTTGAACTTGAGCACAAAGCTATGTGGGCGCTCAAGAAGTTGAATTTGAACTGGAGCAAAGCTGCGAACTTGAGGCTTGATCAGTTGAATGAGCTAGATGAATTTCGTTTGAAATCCTATGAGATTTCTGAAATTTATAAACTAAGAATGAAAATTCAGCATGACCGGAAGATTGAGAAGAGAGAGCTCAGCCCAAGTGATATGGTGTTACTATTCAACTCTAGGCTTCGCTTGTTTCCTGGAAAGTTGAAGTCCAAATGGTTGGGGCTTTTCGAGTGGTTCAAGCATTCTCCCATGGGGCAATTGAACTGTAAAATCATGAAGCAAAGCGCTTTAAAGTAAATGTTCAACGGGTGAAAGCATATCTAGGGAAAAGCGAAGAAATAAAGTTGGTGGATCTCTGGGCTCTGGGTGAAATATGAGTAACCCGGAGACTTGCATCGTGCCGCGATATTAAATTAGGTGCTAAATGGGAGGCAAACCATGGAGGTGTTTCGATGAAGTCTGAGTAGTCAAAATACCTGCGTCATGCCGCGACATTAAATCAGGCACTTCTTGGGAGGCAATCCAAGTTGTAATTGTAAGAAAAATATAGTGTTTACGTGTGTTAATGCGTGCAGGTGATTAAGATGGGAAATTTGAAGCTAAAACCAAAAATTTGAACTTGATTTGCTGGTGCCAAAAAGCACACAATGAGTCATCATCAGACCAAACGACTCCTTAAGTGGATTGTGATCACTGCCATAGGAAACAGTGTAGACAATGGTTGACCAAACAAGTCGTTGCCAGTGACAATGAGTCGTGGGTTCTTCTTTTAAGTCTACTGGATCAAAGATGGAATCAAATGAAAAAAGGTGCCAACGAATGACTTAACGGATCATTGGGAGACCCAATGATTCATCAAATGGCCCGTCAGGAAGCTACTACAGTTCAGGGCCTACGACTTATGCCATGACTCATTGGGTAGCACCACGAGTCGTTACACGAGTTATTAGGTCCCAAGTAAGACTTGACACCCAGTCAATTGAACGAACAACCAAATGAGTCATTGCTCTTCTTAAAGAGCCATTACGTGGGTCGTGGTATGTTTTTAATTAACTTCCACCCGACCCGACACACGCACAAATTAGGGTAATTTGTTCCTTTTAACATATAAACCACCTGATTTTTGCCCTCCAAAATTTCATCTGAATTTAAAGCTCAATTTTTAACTCAAGATTCCACACCTTCATCATCCCACAATCACTTCTCACTCGCAAAGCACTCACACACACACGATCGCACTCAGTTTTGCTCAAGTGCCACATTCTATCGCAATTTCAAGTCTCTCTTCTGCTCAAATTGCAATTTATGTGAGTATTCGATTATTTTGTGCTTTACTCTACTTGTTTTCTCACGTAATAATTGTGAATTCGAACAATACCATGAGTTTTTATGGAATCCTAGTGCCAGGACGTTGTATGTGAATTTGAACATGGGGCCCTTAAAAAATTTGATGATCTGTGCTTGTGGGAATTTTAATTTAGTTGAGTTGGAACGTGGGCAATGTAATTTTTCATAGACTCTTGAGCACGAGCCACTTAACGAGTCATGGTACCACCCAACGACTCATTGGGTAGCTTATCCTGAGTGGTTAATTGTACCTCACGACTGGTCTACGAGTCATTGCCTCAAGTAATGACTCGTTGTGACCAGTCATTAAGTCCACTGGTCCAACAAAGAAAAACATAACCTGTAGATAACGATTGACCTCACGAGTCGTGGCTAGTGGCAACGACTCGTTAAGTCACTCGTCCTGTCTACAGAGACACAATTAAAAGTTGACTTTGTTTCATCTCATTTTGCATACTAATCGCTACTCCACAGGTACAATGGCTCCGAAGGGTACACCAAAGAAGGGTCTGGCCAAGAAACAGGTGCTAGAGAGGAGTTAGCTGTCATACCGCAGACTTCGGGATGCGCCCTCCTCTTCTGACAAGTCAAGTAGCTCGAAGGAGGAATACGAAGTTTTAGAAGAGAAGCTGGTGAGGAGATCCACTAGGGCTAGGCACAATGATCTACAAATCTGATAGCCCTAGATAATGCTCCTACTCCACTTGCAAGAGACCCACCAAGCCAAGTAGATAAGAATGTTGGGGCCACAGTCCCGATTGCTCCTGAGGGCACCACAGCTGAGGAAAACGCAGAAGTTACTGATAAGTCACGTACTAAACAAGGGAGCTCAGATGATGAATTGACCGAGACTTCGAATACATCGAATGATCAACCAAGGCAGGTGAGGCGATGGTGTGTTCGCGGCATGAGGGTCATTTACAATAGGGACATTACTCTGAATGAAAAAGGTCATCCAAAGAGAAGCATCTACGAGGAGCCCAGACTGGTCACCATGGGGCTCAAGGACCTCCGAAAGCTGCAAGCTTTGTTTGATAAATACAGGTTCAAGTGGTTAACTGAGCCATCGGGGAGCTACTTCCCTTGCCTAGTTAGAGAATTTTATGCAGCCTACGCAGCCACGTTACAATGTTAGGCATTGGGAGGCCAAGACTGGAAGAAGAGACCCGCATTGACATAGGTGTTGGTTCGGGAGATGCTTGTAGATATCTCTGAGAGGACCATTTCCAGACTTCTTTATGGTCCAAACTATCATGCCTCGATGAATACATCCAAGTTCAATCACAAAATGTTGGAGCTCAAGAAAGTCAAAACCAATAAGATGAATAGTGAAGAATGAATCAGGCAGTACACTTGGCTGTCACGAGTCATTGCCACAAGGGGTCCGCTGGTCAAGTGGTTGCATGGCACTGAGTCCCAGATAAAAAAGGCCACATTGAACTTCCAAGCTAAATTCTAGTGGTCATTGATTCGGCACAGGCTGGTACCGACCAGCAATGATAATGTTCTTTCACTTGGCAAAGTTGCACTGGTAGCTAGCATCATGGTGGGGTACGCCATAAATTTCCCGCGATATATTGTTGAAGAGATTTGAGAGTGGGTGATAAATGATGGAACTACCATTCCCTTTCCATGCCTCATTGATAGACTATGTCAGGAGTCAAAGGTGCCAGATTTGATGTCAGTTGATCAGTGAGTGGTGGTCCATAAGATCACTGATATCGGGTTGATAAGAGACGATAAAAACTTGGTATCGAGAGAAAGGAGTCAGTCTGTTGCATCCTCTAGAGTGACTATATTGGAATAGGCATTGAGCAGCAGTATGCAGACTGAGGATGCATTATTTACTGAGATTGTGGCAAAGCCCACAGAGGCCAGAAAGATGGGTAGCCAACCTGAGGCTATAGATGCAGCCAACATTCCCGCACCTGCTGAGATTCCAAAGTCATCATCCATTGCAGTCTCACCTCTACCACCTGTTGCATCCTCAAGTGCTCCTTCATCCAGTCTAGTCACTATTTCCAAAGAATTCCTGACCGACATGGCTAGGTGGCTGGCAAAAGCTGAAAGAAAACAAGCACACACAGCTCTGCAAGTTAAGGTGCTAATGGATCAAGTTAAGTTGTGGTTTACAAAGGAGTTATAGGCGCTCTCTAGCTCAGTTCATGGTCGGTTAGATGCCTTTGAGAGGATCCAGTGATTGAGGATGAGAGCGAGGAAGAGCTACCACCAAATCTGACTTCATCAGTGGGGAGCTAGTGGTGCAGGATAAGGGCAAAAGGCCTCATGAGGAGGCAAGTTTTGAGGAGGATGACTCTCTGCTCAGTGAGCAGAAGCAAGAGCGAAGAGAGATGGAGATAGCGTTGTAGTTATCTAGAGAGGAGGCTCGACCGAGGGCTGCAATTGAGGCAGTGAGAGCTCGTGGAGAAGGTACGAGCTCAGTAGGTTCTAAAAACGCATCAGGTAAAAATGGTGGTACTGGAGAGGACACTGGAGGAGTATCTACATCCTCCACCAACCAGGTCGTAGAAGCCTAGGTCGCATAGGTATGTTCTCTATTTCCATGGTTTTGTTTATATATATAT
>JACEIK010005573.1:66386-89127 GCA_018107945.1 Datura stramonium
CCCATAAGCCAGAAGGTACAATCAGCACAGAATAACCCACCTGGGCCCCCATTAGCCCTAGTGAGTACACCTCAATCTATATACCCCTATCCAGGTCATAATGAATCAACTACCAGCTATAAGCATCCTGTCGGTCCCTTGGGTCTGCAACTGGGCCCGCCCGGCCCCTGACTGTAGCTGTGTTTGAGTCCAGAGGACTCCTGATATATACACCCCGGGCGTAAACGCTCGGCGGGGATGTGTATAAGGCAAACCAAGGCATATGAGGATCTGGATCCCCATCTTCGTCCCTTGTGGATGGCATGCCGCTCCGTAGAGAGACGTAATCTCGCCCCTTACGGGCGTCGACACAGCTATTAACCCTAGGGTGGTCACGGAAGCTATACAGGTATAATCCATCCGAAAATAATATAATTTACAAGTCTTGACTAACAACAACAACTAGAAATGATAACATACTCCTGACATGCTTTATTGGAATTCATACTGGACTACTATGCTGAAGAAACTAACTTGCCGAAAGAATATGTCTTAACATACCTCATTCGCTATTTATCGATTAACTGGCGAGTTTCAGCTCGTGTTCAACTGCCCTTCTCAACCTTAATCATATTAACGGAAGAATAGGGCTACTTTATTACTATATATATATATACTGACTATACTTCAACTTATCGAAAGACGATTAAAAACTCATAATTTTTCGAGAATATAGAAGGGAGAAATACTTACTTTAGGCACGTGATCGTACTGACACTAGTTTGAAATAATTCCACCAACTTAGGCCCGGAGGGACGACGATTCGCCGGGCGTATTTTATGAAAATAACTCCGCAACGATGCTCTCTGCAGCCTTATACTTCACTACCCGGAGTTAATTTAGATATGGACGATGTTTAGCGGCGTAATCGGATGATTTTCAGTAGTTTCCCTTCGTTCTTACCTCTGCTGGCCGAGGATATATGAATAATGGAATAAAAACTATGTGTGAGGCTTTTATTTACTTGAGGCGACAGACAAGGCAATGTGGCACTCTGTCGGTCGTGCTAATTCTTCTCCATGCCACTTTGGGTAACGCGGAGGGGGCTACTCCGTGCCACTTTGCCCCTCTGGGAAACTTGGTTCCGCCTCCTCTTGTGAAATCTTGACTTTGCACTCGTTCGGCCTTTTCCCGAGCCATTTCCTCGTATGTATGGCACTCTAAAACTCTCAATCAACATACGAATAGGCCAACTAAACATTAAAAACTTACGAGGTGCAACAGATCCCTCGTTCAAACACCCAAATGGAATGTGATAAGCTGCCACACTTGTAGAAGATACTATGACTATTGATACATTGACAGCTGTGATGATGAATATGAGGGAGACGGGATACCGGAATACACAGAGACGGTGAATTCTTAAAATGGAATGGGGTCATAAAACTTCAGCCCAAAGAAGTTAGACCTGGATCTAAAGAATCGCTTAACGCTGCCAGCCAAGCCTTCTGTAGAGGTGCCACCAGTCCTTGAGCTGAAAGCACTACCTCCTCCATCTCAAGTATGCATTCCTCAGAGAATATAATACTTTACTGGTCATCATTGCAACAGACCTGTTATAAGGTCACGTGGAAGCTTTGGTTAACATACTAAAACGGTACAAAAAGGCAATTGACTGGACCATAGCTGATATTATCTAAATCCCACTAGGCATATGTACTCACAAGTCCAACTAGAGCTAGACTGCAAACCAAGTATAGAACATCAGCGCCGCTTGAATCCTCCAATCCAAGAAGTTGTAAAGAAGAAAATTATCAAGTGGCTGGATGCTGGTGTCATATATCCCATCGCAGATAACAAGAGGGTGAGCCCAATTCAGTGCATACCAAAGAAAGGTGAGATTACAGTGGTTCCCAATGAGAAGAATGAGTTGATATCGACACGACCAGTCACAGGATGGCGTGTATGCATGGATTACAGGAAACTCAACCACTGGATCCAGAAGGACCACTTTCCAATGTCATTCTTGGATCAGATGCTTGACAGACTAGCAGGTAGAGGTCGGTACTGCTTTCTTGACGGATATTCAGGATATAATTAGATTGCCATCGCTCCAGAAGATCAAGAGAAGACAACCTTTACTTGCCCATATGGAACTTTTGCTTTCAAAAGAATTTCATTTGGATTGTGCAATGCACCAGCCACATTTAAAAGCTGCATGATGTCCATATTCTAAGATATGGTGGAATACACTATTAAAGTATTTATAGATGAGTAGGTGACTCATTTGAATCTTTTCTCGACCATTTGGGCAAAGTATTGAAGAGATACGAAGAAACTAATTTGGTCCTAAATTGGGAAAAATGTCATTTTATGGTTAAGGAGGGAATAGTTTTGGGTCATAAAATCTCGGGAGAGAGCAAAAATTGAAGTTATAGCAGGTTTGCCACCCCCTATTTCCATAAAAGGGGTCAGGAGCTTTTTAGGACATGCAGGATTTTACAGATAACTTATCAAGGATTTTTCAAAAATTGCACCGCCATTGTGCAAACTGCTTGAGAAGGAGGTAAAGTTCGTGTTCGATGAGGCATGTCTAAGGGCTTTTAAGTGCTTAAAAGAGAAACTCACCACTGCTCCTATCATTGTAGCTCCAGATTAATCTCTTCCATTTGAGGTAATGTGTGATGCTAGTTGTGTCGCTCTTGGTGTTGTTTTGGGTTGAAGAAGAACAAAGATCTTTCATCCAATCTATTACACTAGTAAAACACTCAATACGGCCCAGAAGAATTATACAGTCACAGAGTAGGAGCTTCTTCTGGTGGTCTTTGCATTCGAAAATTTTCGAGCATACTTGCTTGGAACCAAGGTGATCATTCATACAGACCATGCCGCTTTGAGGTACCTGATGTCCAAAACCCAGATCGATTCGGTGGGTACTTTTTCTCCAAGAATTTGAGTTTGAGGTTAAAGAACGGAAGGGAACGGAAAATCAAGTAGCAGATCATTTATCCAGGCTCGAGTCCGAGGAAAGAGCAAGAGAGGAGATTGATATTGATGATGCCTTCCCAGACGAACAGGTACTAGTTGTATCATAGGATTTGATTCCCTGGTTTGCCGACTTTGCAAATTACTTGTTAGCGAGATGATACCGGCAGACCTAACTCCTCAGCAGAAGAAGAAGTTCTTATTCGATGCTCGAAGATATTACTAGGATGAGAAATATTTGTTTTGCATCTTTGCAGATGGGATCATTCGTAGGGTCGTGCCTGAAATAGAAATGCTGATCATTCTGAAGGTCTGTCATTCATCCCCTGTTGGGGGTCACCACAGTGGTATCAGAACTGCTAATAAGGTTTTACAATGTAGATATTATTGGCCCTCTATTCATCAAGATGCATATGACTTCGCCAAGACTTGTGATCAATGCCAAAGGCAGGGCAGTATTACCCGTGACATGAGTTGCCACTGACCCCCATCTTGGAAGTTGAGTTATTTGATGTGTGGGGCATTGATTTCATAGGCCTATTTGTTAGCTCATATGGAATGAAATACATCTTGGTGGCAGTGAATTATGTCTCCAAATGGGTGGAGGAAATTGCACTACCAAACAATGAAGGCAAAAGTGTTATAGCATTCCTTCGGAAGCACATCTTCGCCAGGTTTGGCACTCCCAGAGCTATTATCAGTGATGGTGGATCTCACTTCTGTAACCGCCTCTTTAGGACATTATTGGAAAAATATGATGTCAAGCATAAGGTGGCCACACCTTACCACCCTCAGTCAAGTAGACAAGTGGAAGTCTCGAACTGGGAAATCAAGACTATCCTGGCCAATACAATGAATACTAGCCGGACAGATTGGTCTAGGAAGCTTGATGATCCGTTATGGGCTTACTAAAAAGCTTATAATACCCCCATTGGTTTATCTCTGTATCAACTGATTTATGGCAAAGAATTCCATCTACCGGTCGAATTAGAGCATAAGGCATTATGGGCTCTGAAAAAGTTGAACATGAACTGGAATGAAGAAGCCACGCTGAGACTTAACCAGCTTAATGAGTTGGATGAATTTCAACTTAGAGTTTATGAGAGTGCGGCCATTTATAAAAAGAAAGGATGAAGATCTACTATGATAAGAAGATTGCAAAAAGGGAGTTTAGCCTAGGTGATTTGGTCTTACTATTCAACTCAAAACTCCGGTTGCACCCTAGGAAGTTGAAATCTAGATGGATGGGACCCTAGAGAGTAGTACATGTGTCCCCATATGGTGCAGTGGAACTTGAGAATAAAGAAGCAAAAAGGTTCAAAGTGAATGGGCAAAGAATAAAGCAATATATGGGAAATGTCAAGAAGTTAAGAGGAATAGAGGTAGTATACCTTGATGATGCTTGAAGAATCACAAAATCCACATCGTGCCGGCGACGTTAAATCAAGCGCTGCATGGGAGGCAACCCAGGAAAGGTGAAGTCTGAGTAGCCTCAGGTATATTTCCTTCCCTATGATCTTGTAGTTCATGCTTCGGGGATGAAGCTTAATTTTCAAAAAGGGAGGGGGTGTACTTGTGATTTTTGGAATTTTGATTTGTCCGAGGGTTTTTCTTGTTGTGTTTCTTTTTCCTCGGACATGCTATCTAGTAGAACCGATATTTTTAGGATTTTTATTTTTATTTTGTGATTTTTTTTAATTATAAAATAACTTAGGAGTATTCAGCCAATGAAAATGCACAAGTTTTGAGTTTTGAAAAAAATTGACCCTGTTTAAAAAAATATTGATGCATTAGCCATGTATTTGTGACTGCATGCATGATTTCTGTGGATCTTTTTATATCATTTAGTTTATTAGCATGAGGAGTCTTATTAAGCCATATGTAAACCAGATAGGTGAGGTGAATATAAGTCATGTATCATGAGTGAGTGAGGTGTAGTACTTAGTTCAGTATTCTGTTGAAGATCTAGAACTTGTCTGGTTGGTCTTTGTATAGGCTAGGGATGGTTGGATAGGATATGATCATAGGCCATTTTTTATAAGCTCACTTTAAGCCTAAATAACCCTACCAAAATCATATGATTCCCTTGATCCCAATTTTGAGCCTTTATTAGACCATTTTTCTTTAATGAACCGATTAACTGTACCCATTTTTATAATGAATCTATTTTGGCACTGGTCCTTCCTTGGATATTGTGAACCTCAACATAGGAAAAATGCTTAAGTTGAGGGTGGCTAGAGTAGCGGTGCGTAAATGGTGGGAACGAGAAAAAGGGAGAGAAAAGAAAAAAGGTTGCAAATGAGGTATGGTGTGAAAAAAAAGAGATGAAAAAAAAATTGAAAAGCTTGAAAAAGAAAATACAAAAGAAAAGAAAAAAATGTTGGAAAAAGTTGAAAATACACCACACCCATACAAATGTACATAAGAGAGGTGAAAAGGGAAGAAAATGAATGAAAAGCAGAAAGGGTGAAATAGGTGAAGAGTGAAGCCAATGTATGTAGTTCCAAGGAAGGGATAGTCACTTATAAAATCTTTCATATTTATCATGTCCAGCCCTAAGCCTACATTACAAGCCACAGAAAGTCCTATAGTGATCCTAATCCAACCATCTAATAAACCGAAGCTGAGAAAATAAGGGCAACTCTATGGTATCTGATACATAGTACTTGAAATTTATTTGTGAGAGTGAGCGTCTTGCTTGTCTAGTCCCATGCAATGTTTGACACAATATATGTGAGTGGGGACTTCATTTGTTGTGAGGGTACATGGATTATGTTTACTTTTACCATTGGTCTGTGTAAAAAATGTTGGTGATGACTTGATTGCCTGTTGATAGCTAGATGACATGTCTTAATCCTTGTTTATCATGTTTTGTGGTTGCTTGTGGTATATTAGCTTATGTTGATTCATGGAAAAGGGTTAGAAATTGTTGAATGCATAGTGCTAGTTTTATTTAGTATTGGCTATAGTATCCTAGGTTTATTTTCTAAATGAGCGTCGTATTTACTTTTTCTTTTTCTTTGCCTGAGGACATGCAAAAGTCTTAAATTGAGGATGTTGATGTGCTGCGAATTTACAGCACTTTCGCCGCTCAAAACTAAGAAAATAACATGGACATAGGTATATTTATATGGATACAAGGTACTTTTTCTTTGGTACAGGATAAATAGGTGTTGGAGAAAAAATGTGTAAAAGATAGCCTAAAAGTGCAGAAAATAAGCTTAACTCATGGTCCTCAGTACGAGCCGTTGGAAGGTGCTATGAGTCGTACTACTGGTCGTGAAAAGTTTCATAAGTCTAAGGATCAAGAAGTGCATCCTACGACTCTCAGCATGAGTCATACAAAGATTGTACGGGTCGTAGTGAAGAAGTCGTGGAAAGATTTAAAAGATTTGCACAAGAGGCCGACTCCTGCTACGGATAGACAGTACGAGTTGTGGCATCAAGGTACGAGTCATACCATAGCACTCGTGAAGAACTTCAGAAAAACTGCAAGGTCTCAGAGTCAAGCCACGGAAGCAAAGTACGACTCGTAGGAAGCATGTATGAGTCGTACCAAGGTCCAACACTTAGCCAAATTTCAGTCAGCCAATCGACATATAGGAAGTAGGTACGATCTGTACCTACCTGTTATGGGTCGTAGGACAGGTCGTGATGCAGGCGGCTTCAGTTATGGAAATTCACCCTGTTAGCCTAGAAAAGGATTTTTATGTCTGTATAAATATGTTTTATGTTTTATTTTCATAGGTAAGGCGATTAGGAGTAATTAGAAGTGATTAGAAATCAAGTTACAAAGAGTTAGACGTGAGCATTGAGTTGTTCAACTTGTGATCAACCTTTTCTTGACTTTCTCTTGATCTTCATATTTTTCTTGAGGATTTTGCCAATTAATACAAAGGAGTTTTTCTCTCATCCATAATTGTAAGTATTGATTTATGTCTCTAATTATGAATGCAAATTACAATCTTGCAACTATGAGAGGCTAAAAGCTCCATAACTAGGATTGTGGAAACCATGGTGGATTATCAAGCTAGGGTTACATAAAAGTGATTCAAAACCAATGAAAAATACTTGTATTATATTCTCTTCATGCTTAAACATTTTTTTAATGGTGTACAATGCTAGGACTTTCCCGAATTCATTACTTTCTTGAGCCTAGAGAGATAGAGATTAGGAAAATAGAATTACAACAAAGTCTTGATCTCGATGATCATTGTATTAACTTGAGTTGTGATCGCAGGATAGTTAAATTTAGGACATATTGATAACGGTTAACTTTCAATCGCTCATGAGACCTAACCCGACGATTGAGTATAGTCATTCAATAGGGACGAACCAGTCGTTTGAATGAACCTAAGTTATCAGTTCTACAAGTAAGCATTGGTGATGATCATGTATGTATACTTGAAGCAGTTATAAACCCATGCAGAACACAAAGCCCTCGTTATCTTTCATTATTGATTTCAACCAAAGTTTTAACTGTGTTTTTAATTATTGTTTTCTTTAGAACCCCCAATTTGGAGTAACTACCTAACAAGTTCACTTACTGGCTTTAGTCTAGATCTACCATATTCCCTTTGGGTTTGACGCCAACCTCTAGTTGGGTTCTTTATTAAGAACGTCCACTACATACTTCGGTAGGAGGTATGGTTTGAGCGTTATCAGGCAGTTAGTGTTTCATATATTCTTAGGACTGTGAATTGAGAATAAATAAATAATTTAATGTGTATCTTTTCAAATTTCTTTCTCTTCGCTTGTTTTAATGATGTAGTTTCCGTAAGCCATCTTATTATAATTTTTATATCTAATAGATATTTTTGCATATTTAAAAATTTTATTATCTATATCATTTTAGCGGTTTAATTCACATCTAATCGTATGTTTTTCTTAAATAAGAATATTTAATCCTGTTGTTTCATGTATCTAATAATGTCTTCATGTTTATTATCTTAGTCTCATATTAATTACTGAATTGATTTAATTTATATCTATATTAATTACTTATTTTAAGAGTTTATTTGCCTAATCACATAGTTAAGTTAGTTTTTTAATAAAATAATTGACTTTTTTGCTTATAACTTAATTCCCCCATATAATTAATGAATCTGGAAAGGACCTAATGTTGTGGACCTCAAAAGGTGTCTAACACCTTCTTTTCAAGGTTACGTGAACCCTTACTCGACTCTAGTGGCATAGACTAGTTAAATAGGTTTTTCTATATAATTAGTTTAGTCTGGTGACCTGACGCACCTTAATTCATCAGGTGACGACTCTTCTCTTTAAATAATCCTAAAAGAGTTGTTACATGTATAGTTTCGCTTTTTGCAAGAAAAATAGGGTGCAACACTAAGTTAGTGTTTTGTTGGTATAATAGTTTGGTATTGTAATGAAATTTTATTTTGGTATTATAATGAAACTTCATTTTGGTATTGCAATGAAATTTTATTTTGGTATTTTAATGAAACTTCATTTGGTATTGCAATAAAACTTTATTTTGATGGAATTGATGCATTATTATCTTCACATTGGCAGTATACTTACAGATACTAGGAAAAATTATCTTCAACCACCAAGCTAGAAAGAAATAGTCCTCCTTAAGATGTGCATCACAAGCTTTATAACTAACAGTGCAGTTGTTATGATAGTACTACATTAAATTCATGTCTCAAACTAATTATATTCATTGAACAATAAAAAAGTGAGTCCTTAATATCAATTTTGATAGTCCAAATAGTCCAACAAGGATATAGTAAGTGTAAAAAAACCTATGTAAGAATCACTTGGAAATTAATACAAATTAATAATAGTGACGAGTAAAATTTCAGTTTACTGCAAAGTCCACAATTTCATAATTCAAGAGAACTCTTTTAGATTGAAACTCACATTCAAGATAAAACAAAATATATGAAAATAAAGCTTCAACAAAAATCATGATAGCTTCATATGAACAAAATTACCATTCTAAAGAAAACTAAAACAGTAGCTTCATATCAACACTATAATTTTCATGGGTCTCGAGGTTGTGAAGAAATAATATTTAAACTTGAATTGCTTGAATCAATAGTTTGATTGATTTTTAATCTCTTGAAGCCTTCTTATTAATTGCTTGTTTTCCTTTCCACTTTAGTTAGCTACTTGGTTTGAAATCGATATCACCTATTGCATTAGCTGATTTTGTTATCCTTGTTGGATTAGTAGACACTATTCTCCTACTTGACATCTCAGGCTATACAAAAAAATAATTTTGCAAGTTCAACATACATAATTAAAGTAAGAGAATAACAATTATGATTGCATCAAAACTTACATCAAAAGTTGTGACGTCATTTTCAGCTTGAAACATACCTATTCCCATCACTCTTGACTTTTTATATGGGGTTATGCTTCCCACATCCCTTCCCCTTCCTCTAGTAGCAATAGATGTACTAGGTGTATTACCCATTCCTCTAGCAGTAGTAGATACACTAGGTATATCAGATAAATTAGGTGCAGAACATGAAAATCAACTTTCAAATGAATGATGTGTTCCTTTTTCCCTTCCTCTAATAGTATCAACAGTAACAAAAACTCTTGATGAAAGTTCAGCAACAACAGAAGGGTTAACAGAAGCATTAGGTATTGTAGTAGGTGCAGAACATGAAAACCAACTCCTAACTGAATGATCTGTTGAAGTTGATGGAAATTCAGCAGCATTAGAAAGGTTAGTAGCAGATGTATTAGGTGCAGCTAATATTGTTTTCATGGGTCTAACTCTTCCTCTTTTTATAACAGGCTTGCCTTCTTTACTTGTTGGTTTTTAACAAAAAATTATATATACAGTTAAGACATTTGACTGAATTTTATATTTTTTATACAAAATAATATATTACCTTTGGTCTGTCTTTTTCTCTTCCTGAATCTAATGGTTTTGCAACACTTGTTGA
The DNA here is from genome assembly GCA_018107945.1 of Datura stramonium. NCBI lineage: Eukaryota > Viridiplantae > Streptophyta > Magnoliopsida > Solanales > Solanaceae > Datura > Datura stramonium. The sequence continues at coordinate 76,274 of JACEIK010005573.1, forward strand.
TGAACCGACACTGACTCTTTCAATCTTTGCACATACTCTTTTGTTGTGACCCTTTTCATTGCATATGCTACATGTCATGACATGTCTAGTTTAGGTAATTTACCAAACTTCTTAATTTTAGTTGCCTCTTTTCTTCTAACTTTTCTTGGCCTTCCCGGTATGCTTTGACCAATGCTGGTGCAACAAAATAATTAGTAGATTCAGGCCATATTGGCATATTATTGACTGGTTGAAGGAAATGAGAATAAGTCATCAAGTATGTCTCCTTCATGTATAAGTTATTATATAATCAGTTAGTTCATATTTTTTATAATACATTGTAGCTATGGCATGTGAACATGGTATCCCCTTTAGCATTGAAGATCTATAACTACAAATCCTCTTTCTTAGACACACAGTGTGTTGAATAGTTCCATTTATAACTTCATATCCCGTTTATCCATTAATATCAATGGTACATCTCATTGACCTATCAAGATTGTCCTCTAAAATCTATAATGCCATTGGGAAATGTTACCGATCGAAGTATTTGCAAATTTCCTTAACTTTGCAATTCCAGTCATCATCTTGATTCTAATCTCTTCAAGCATGCAAATAATGGTCTTGTTTCTTGCATCTAGGATTCAAGCATTAAAAATCTCACACATGTTATTATCCACTGCATCACACTTGACTTTCAAACTAAAACACACCTTGCAACAATACTCTTTATCATAATAGAGTAGATCATCCACTATGTTTTTTTTGACAACTCTTCCACTCTGTACTTAACAATCATTGATAGTATGTAACACCCTAAAAGTCCTTAAGATTATATCAGAGGGTTGAAATGGATAAAATAGAAAAAATTACACCTGGGTCACAGAACGACTCAAGAAATAAGTCGTTGTGGCAAAGAATGACCCATTGTAATGCCTCATTGTAAGCCTTCAGTCAAGCCTCCCAGAAACAATGAGCCTAGCAACGATTCATTGGATGATCTAATGGGTCATCCTAAGGAGTCGTTGAGTGGAGTTCAGAAGAAAGGGCCGAAGTTGGTTCAGAGACAATAAGCAGATACAACGACCCGTTGGGGAGAGTAACGATCCTTTGTGTGGATCCGTTGTTTGAAGTTTGGAAGCATGGCAAGTGAGGAGCAGTGGTGAAGATGAAAGGAGTGATGAGTTGTTGTTTATATAATGACTCGTCCTATTAGATCATTGGTGAGGAAATCAGCCGAGTACCAAAAATACCCCAGGAAACAACAGATGGTCCAATGAGTCGTCAATTCATACAATGACTCGTTAGATGGGTCGTTGCAGCTGGCAGTCTGATTTTTATGAGATTTTTTTGCGGTAGTTTTGTAAATTCCCTAGCTCCTAACTTCCTAATGATATCATTTTTAGCCTTATAATGAATGTTTTAAGAGGGTTTAGCCTAGCCTAAGTCATTATGCTCCCATGCATGCATTGAATTAAAATCCTCTTCTAAGATCAATCCAGAATTCGTCCTCAATTCTCTTGGGCTTCCAAAACCAATTTGAAGATCAGTTTACCCAGATATGTAGAGTCATTAATGGGGGATTTCTTCCACCCTCATGCCCAAATTTCCTTTCTAATTCATGAATTTAAGTTTCTAATCAAGTGTATTTATTTCTAGGATTTTAACCCAATTCTACAAAATTATCTATGCTATGTTTATGGGTTCAATCGCCTCATGTTTTAATGTATGATGTAAGTCTAATGGATAGATTTTTCACTCAATTTAATTATAAATTCATGTTATCAAATTATTAGAAATTATTCCCTATTATGCATGTTTTATGAAAATTCAAGCCTATAATCCATGATTTCAATCATGACGAGTTATCTAGTATGCATGAATGTTTATGAATTCTCAACTTATGATTCCATGATTTTGACTTATGAAGTTTATTTCAAGTATTCATGATTTTATAACTTGGGCAAGCCCATGAAAAGTTAAGTATGCTTTTTATGAATCTAGCCAAGGCTAACAAGATCGGTTTATGATATGTTTTGAAGTCAAGACTCCCAATGTTTAGATTTAAACTATATTTTGAGAATATAATTATATGAGAAATATCCACGTTTTGAAAGTATTTTCAAGCACCTTGTAGGCCAGAGGTTCCGAGGTCCCCGATCTTTGAACTACACCCCAATGTATGATATATTCTTATTGGGACATCTCAAGAGAGTGCTTCCCCCCGCCCGAGGGCACACCTTGATATCACACCTTATTCGTTCTTTGCCTTGACAAGGATTAAGATGGCTCTCTTGCACTTGGGCAAGACGTGGGATCATCATGCGCTCATACATGGTGGTTGTCGATTATGACGAGTCTTCCATTGCTCCTCATGATTTTAGTTACTCATGTTCATGACTTATGATATTATGTTTTATATCATGTTTGACCCAATGATCATTTATGAGCGTTTACTTATGATTCCAAGCATGAAAAGTCATATGATTTCTATTTTTAAATCTTGAGTCATTATGTTCAGTTTATGATGAATAGCTTATGATTACGTATATCTCAGATACATGGTCTTTAGCATGCAGTCCTTACTCTAATGAAAGTTCTTGATTTATATTCATGATTTCAATTAACATTTTATTAAGCATGTTTTACTTACCTTATATACTCAGTACATTTAAAGTACTGAACGCATACTCTATGCTATATGGTCTCATGATATAGGTTGGGGTGATCACTCTTGATCTCATCACTAGCTCGCACTCGCTCAGTTTAGCTTCATCCTACTTTGGGTAAGTCCTCATCATCCGAGGACATCTATCAGTTTAGACTTGTTATGTTTTATTTAGTTTTAAACTTGGAGTTAGCTGGGGGCTTTTCCCAGCATCTCGTCAGATAGTAGAGGCTTTCGGACATAGACTTAGCATGTTCAGCTTTGTGACTCAGCGTTATGATATTATTGCTCTTTTGTTTATGCTCTATAATATTTATACTTCCACTTATTCATGCTTATGTTAATTTTCACTTGATTATGCTCTTAAGTCATGCTTGTTATGTACCATGGATTAGCTTGGAGTCATTCGTGGTTCGAGGTCTCGTGTCTCGATCCAGGGTCCTAGCTCGGGCTGTGACAAACTTGATATCAAAGAAAAGGTTTAGGTGTGTCCTAGAGAGTTTGAAAATCACGTTAAGTAGAGTCTTTTTCATGGGGGTGAAGCCCGCCACACTTATGGGGAAGAGGCTACAAGGCATTTTAGGAAATTTTCCTTCTTTTATGATCTATGTTGTGTGATGAACTACCTCTCTATTCCTTTAAATCATGTTGTACGTGCTTTTAGAAATATGCCTCCACGCCGAGTTAATAATAGAAGAAATGGCAATGAAATTAGCATGGCAATGGCAATGGAGATGGACATCAGCTAGCCCTATCAGCTCCATTGGATCCTTTGCCCGAGTAGATCACTCATGTCTAGTTTAGGGAAACATTTCAAATGTTAGCACATTCCATGACCGCTCAGGTCAACTAGCAGATAGTGGCCCATGTTCCCCAGAATGGGAACGCAGCAACAGTGAGAGTGCGAGACTTTCTCAAGATGAACCCACCTGAATTTCTTAGGTCGAAGGTGGATAAGGACCCACACGAGTTTATTGAGGAGGTGCAGAAGATCATCCATATTATGAGGGTGACTTGAGAGGACGGTACAGACTTGGCCTTTTATCAATTGAAGGGGGTCGCTTACATATGGTTCCATTAATGGAAGGATAGAAGGGGAGTTGGAGTAGTTCCCGTGGATTTGGATGAGTTTGTGAATACTTTCTTGGATAGGTTCTTCCCTAGGGAGTTGAGGAAGGCAAAGGTGGCAGAGTTCATCAATTTTAAGTAGAACCACAGACTATTTAAGAGTATGCCTTGGAGTTTGCCAAGTTGTCCAAGTACTCACCGGAGATGGTTGCTAATCCGAGAGTTTGTATGAGAAAGTTTGTGAATGGAGTGGAAAAATCATTGGTCAAAAAGTGTAGGACGCCATATTGATCAGCAAAATAGATTTCTCCCAATTGTTCATATGTGCCCAGCAGATAGAGGTGAAGAAAATAAAGGAGAAAGAGAGAGAGGGGCCAAAAGGGCCAGGATAGAGAGTTATGGGCACTTTCAATAGAGGTATGATGGTGGACATCGCTCTCAGTTCCACCAGAGGTCATCAGCCCCAGCTCCATCATCAGCCTATATTCATCCGGACCCAAGGAGATCAGAGAGGCAGAGTGTCAGGCTCTAGTGGCCAGAGGAGAATGACCGGAGAACACACTTTTCCAACTTGTAGGAAGTGTATCAGGAAGCACCCTGACGAGTGTTGGGTTAGTTCAGATGTTTGCTTCGAGTGTGGGAAGCCTGGGCATATGCACATGGATTATCCTTTGGCTACGCAACGCAACAATGGAGGTCGTGCCCCAGCCACTACTTCAGTAGCTCCAGTAGCTCGCACATCTCAGCATGGTGCCTCTTCTAATGCAGATGGGGTCAGCGCCAGAACAGGTTATATGCACTATCTTCTTGCCAGGACTAGGAGATCTCTCCTAATGTGGTCACTGGTATGTTACGAGCATTCCATATTGATGCGTATTCATTGTTAGATCCAAGGGATACCTTATGTTTTGTGACTCCTTATGCTTCTATTAGAACACTTCTCATTGTCTACTCCTATCAATGAGTCAGTTTTAGCTCGAAGGGTGTACAAAAATTTCCCTGTCATGACTCTTCAGAAAGTCACCTCAGTAGACCTAGTGTATTTAGATATGACCGACTTCAATATTATATTTGATATAGATTGGTTACATGCATTTTATGCCTCAGTTAATTATAGAACCCGTACGGTAGAGTTTCGGTTTTTGGTGAACCAATGCTAGAGTGGAAAGGTAGCTCAGTTGTGCTTGTAGGTCGCTTTATTTTCTATCTCAAGGACAAGAAGATAATATTTAAAGTCTATGTGTATCATCTAGTTTGGGTCAAGGATTTTACGTCCGAGACCCGGACTCTTCAGTATGTTCCTATTGTATGTGAGTAACCGGAGGTTTTTTCAGATGATCTACAAGGAGTCCCTCCGGAGCGGGAGATTGACTTTGGTGTTGGCCTTCTCCTTGATATGCAGCCTATATTCATTCCTCCTGATAGAATGGCTCCAACTAAGTTAAAGGAGTTAAAAGAGCAGTTGAAAGATCTCCTAGATAAGGGTTTCATCAGGCCTAGTAAATCCTTGTGGGGTGCTCCAGTTCTCTTTGTTCTGAAGAAGGATGGTTCCCTTAAGATGTGCATAGATTATCGACAGTTGAACAAGGTCACAATCAAGAATAAGTATGCCCTCCGAAGGATTGATGACCTATTTGACCAACTTCATGGTGCTAAGTGTTTCTCAAAGATAGACCTCAGATCTGACTATCACTAGCTTAGAGTTAGGGAGAGTGACATTTCGAAGATGACCTTCAGGACTCGATATGGTTACTATGAGTTCCGTAATTATGTCTTTTGAATTAACGAATGCTCCTGTAGCTTTTATGGATTTGATGAACAGGTTGTTCAAGCAATATTTGGATATGTTCGTGGTTATCTTCATAGATGATATTCTCATACACTCTCGGAGTGAGGAGGAGCATGCCACTCATTTGAGGATTGTGTTACAAACTCTCAAGGATCACCAAATATTTGCTAAATTCAGCAAGTGTAAATTTTGGCTGAACTCAATAGCATTTTTGGTCCATGTAGTGTCTAGCGAGGGTGTGCAGGTGGACTCTCAAAATATAAAAATGGTAAAGAATTGGCCTAGACCAGTTAGTCCTACAGATATTAGGAGCTATTTGGGTTTAGCTGGCTACTACAGGAGGTTCATTGAGGGATTTTCATCCATTGCAGCACCATTGACTAAGTTGACCCAAAAGAAGGTCAAATTTCAGTGGTCAGATGTTTGCGAGAAGAGTTTTCAGGAGTAAAAAACTAGACCCACTTCAGACCTAGTATTGACACTATAGGAAGGCACAAATGGTTTTGTTGTGTATTGTGATGCATCTAGGGTTGGTCTTGGTTGTATGTTGATGTTAGCACAGTAAGGTCATTATATATGCTCTCTAGAAAACTTAGGACTCATGAGAAGAATTATCCGACGCATGACCTAGAGTTGGCAGCCATGGTGTTTGCTTTGAAGTTTGGAGACACTATTTGTATGGGGTGCATGTGGATGTATTCATGGACCATAAAATCCTTCAGTATATATTCACTCAGAAGGACCTGAATTTGCGGCAAAGGAGATGGCTAGAGTATCTTAAGGACTATGACATGAGTGTCCTTTATCATCCGGGCAAGGCCAATTTAGTGGCGTATGCTCTTAATAGGTTGTTCATGGAGAGTATGTCTCATGTGGAGGATGGGAGAAAAGAGTTGGTAAAAGATATCCATAGGCTTGCTCATTTGGGGGTTCGCCTTACAAATTCAGAAGATGGTGGTGTTATTGTATAGAATGGGTTGGAATCTTAATTAGTAACGGGAGCCAAAAAGCTAGGCAAGATGAGGATCCTGTCCTAGTGAAGTTGAAGGAAGAGATCCGGAATCATAAGGTAGAGGTTTTCTCCCGGGAGGAGATGTGTACTCCGATATCACTGCCGATTGTGTTTCGGCTCTAGATGTCTTGAGAGAGAGGATGTTGAGCGAGGCTCATGGATCTAGGTAATCTATTCATCCAGGTGCCACCAAGATGTACCGTGATCTATGGAAAGTCTATTGGTAGAATGGCATGAAGAAGGACATAGCGGAGTTTGTGGTTAGGTGTCCGAATTGCCAATAGGTGAAGATTGAGCATCAGAGACCTAGGGGTATGCTTCAAGATATTAGTATTCCTACTTGGAAGTGGAAAGATATCAACATGTTCTTCACTGTAGGTTTGCCTCGTAGACACCGATAGTATGAATCTATATGGGTGATTGTGGATAGGTTGACCAAATCAGCCTATTTCTTACCAGTCAAGACTATCGATTCAGCTAAGGTTTATGCTAAATTGTTCGTTCTGGATTTATTTCAGTTGTATGTAGTTCCTTCTTCTATCATCTCAGATAAGAGTACTCAGTTTACCTCTCAATTTTAGAGATCATTTCAGAGGGGCCTTTGTACTCAGGTAAAGCTTAGTACATCTTTTCACCCTCAAATAGATGGGTCAGGCTGAGTGGACTATTTAGACTCTTGAGGTCATGTTGATAGAATGTGTGATTGATTTCAAGGGTAGTTGGGATGATCACTTACCTCTCATCGACTTTTCCTACAATAACAGTTATCGCTCCAACATTCAGACAGCTCTATTTGAGGCACTTTAGGGGCGGAGGTGTAGATCACCTATTGAATGGTTTGAGGTAGGTGAGGTTATGTTGATAAGGTCAGTTCAGTTCAGTTCATGAGGTCATGGATAAAGTTCAGCTTATTAGGGGAAGACTGAAAATAGTTCAGAGTTGTTAAAGATCTTATGCAGATGTTAGGCGGAGAGAGCTTGAGTTTGAGGTTGAAGATTGGGTGTTTCTGAAGGTGTCTCTCATGAAAGGAGTGATGATGTTCAGAAGAAAGGGAAGCTTAGTCCCTGATATGTAAGTCCTTCTAGGATTTTGAGGCGAGTTGGCAAGGTAGCATATGAGTTGGAGCTATCAACAGAGTTAACTTCAGTGCACCAAGTTTTTTATGTATCACTGTTGAAGAAATTATTAGTGACCCGGCCTTAGTTGTTTCGGTTGAGAGCATAGGTGTGAAGGATAGCCTCACCTATGAAGAATTTTCTATTGAGATCCTTGATCGTCAGGTTCGAAAGTTGAGGAATAAGGAAGTAACTTCATTGAAGGTTTTGTGGAGGAATCAGCTTCTTGAGGGAGCCACATGGGAAGTCGAAGCAGACATGCTGGCTAGATACCCCACATTTTTTCTCTTTCCGCTCAGTTCCAGCATGAGCTACCAATTTCCTCCCTATTACTCTATTTAATTTCATGTCAAGATCATGTCTTTAAGTTTCTTTCATGTCATAACATGTATGTATAATTCATGAATTCAGTTCATTCATGTATATCAGTTCATAGTTAGTCACTCCATCAGTTTTCAGCTATAATTGTTCAATTTTGGGATTACAGTTCTTCTCCCAACCTTTCAGTATGCTTAATCTACATTCGAGGATAAATGTTCCCAAGAGAAAAATAATGTAACACCCCAAAAGTCCTTAAGATCAGACCCTAGGGTTGAAATGGAGAAAACAAGAATAATTTGAACTAGGGTCACAGAAAGACTCAAGGAATGAGTTGTTGTGGCAAAGAACGACTGTTGTAAGCCTTCAGTCAAGCCTCCCAGAAACAATGAGCCTAGAAACGACTCGTTAGATGATCCAACGGGTCGTCCTAAGGAGTCATTGAGTAGAGTTCAAAAGAAAGGGTTGAAGTTTGTTCAGCGACAACGGGAAGATACAATAACCCGTTGGGGCGAGGAACGACTTATTTTGTGGATCCATTGTTTGGAGTTTGGAAGTAAGGCAGGTGAGAAGCAGTGGTGACAACAAAAAGAGTAATGAATTGTTGTTTCATATAACGACTCATCCTATTTGATCGTTGGTGAGGAAATCAGTCGAGTACCAGAAATACCCTAGGAAATAACGGATGGTCCAATAATTCGTCAAGTCCTACAACGACTCATTAGATGGGTCGTTGTAGTTGGCAGTTTGAATTTTTATGCGATTTTTCGGGGGCAGTTTTATAAATTTCCTAGCTCTTAACTTCCTAATGACATTATTTTGAGCCATGTAATGAGTGTTTTAAGAGGTTTTATCCTAGTCTAAGTCATTATGCTCCCATGCATGTATCGAACTGAAATACTCTTCTAAGATCAAACTAGAATTCCTCTTTAATTTCTTCCTCAATTCTCTTGGGCTTTCAAGACCAGTGTAAAAATTAATTTACCCAGGTATGTAGGACCATGAATGGGGGATATCTTCCACCCTCATGCTCAAATTTCCCCTCTAATTTATGAATTCAAGTTTCTAATCAAGTGTGTTGATTTCTACCGTTTTAACCCAATTCTATAAAATTATCTATGTTATGTTTATGGGTCCAATCCTCTCATGTTCTAATGTATAATTTAAGTCTAATGGGAAGATTTTATACTTAATTTGATTAGAAATTCATGTTATCAAAATATTAAAAATTATGCCCTATTATGCATGTTTTATGAAAATTTAAGCCTATGATCCATGATTTCAAGCATGATGAGTTATCTAGTATGCATGAATATTTATAAACTCTCAACTTATAATTCCATGATTTTAACTTATGAAGTCTATTTCAAGTGTGCATGATTTTATGATTTAGGCAAGCCCATTCAAAGTTAAGTATGCTTATTATGAATTTAGCCAAGCCTAACAAGATCAGTTTATGATATGTTTTGGAGTCAAGACTCCCAATATTCAGATTTAAGTTATGTTTTGTGAATATGATTATATGAGCAATATGCATATTTTGGGAGTAGTGTCTAGCACCGAGTAGGCCAGGGGTTCCGAGGTCCTCTGTCTCTAAACTACGCACCAATGTAGGATATATTTTTATTGGGACCTCTCAAGAGAGTGCTTTCCCCTCCCCCGAGGGCACACTGTGATATCACACCTTATTCGTCCTTTGCCCTGGCAAGGTTTAGGATGGCTCTCCTCCACATGGACAAGATGTTAAATTACCATGCGCTCATACATGGTGGCTATCGGTTATGACGAGTCTCCCATTGTTCCTCATGATTTTAGTTGCTCATGTTCATGACTTATGATATTATGTTTTATAGCATGTTTGACCCAATGATCAGTTTATGAGTTTTTAGTTACGATTTCAAGATGAGAAGTCATATGATCTTCATTTTCAAATCTTCATTATATTTAGTTTATGATGAATAGTTTATGATTACGTATATCTCAGATACATGGCCTTTAGCATGCAGTCCTTACTCTCATGAAAGTTCTTGATTAATATTCATGATTTCAATTAACATTTTACCAAGCATGTTTTACTTAACTTACATACTCAGTACATTCAAAGTACTGACTGCATACTCTATACTATAACGTCTCATGATATAGGTTCGAGTGATCCCTCTCGGTCTCGTCACTAGCTCACGCTCACTCAGTTCAGCTTTATCCTACTTTGGGTGAGTCCTACTTTGGGTGAGTCCTCATCATCCGAGCACATCTATCAGTTTAGACTTGTAATGTTTTATTTAGTTTCAGACTTGGAGTTAATTGGGGGCTCGTCTCAGCATCTCCTCAGATAGTAGAGGCTTTCGGACATAGATGTAGCATGTTCAGCTTTGTGACTCAGCATTGTGATATTATCGCTCTTTTGTTTACGCTTTATGATGTTCAGAATTTTTCTTATTCCTGCTTATGTGAATATCCGCTTGATTATGTTCTTAAGTCATGCTATGTATATACCATGGGTTAGCTTGGAGACATTCGTGGTTCTAGGTCCTGTATCTGGATTCGGGGTTTCAGCTCGGGTCATGACACAATACTTTTAGATTTTTCATAAATTCAGCCTCATAAATACTTTTAGCACACTTCTAAAATAAATTTCTCCTTTCAAGCCCTCTCTAATTCTTTGACTAATTTGCTAGGATGTGCCTAGCACACATTCTTTATTCACAGGCTGGTAGAAGCTCACGTATTATTGTATACAATCCCTACAACAGATAGTGTGGGTTAATATCATTACATGAAAAACAAAAAGCGTTATGATAAATTTTAAAAAAATAAACCTTTTGAATATCAGTAATCAAAGTGAAACTTGTACCATCTCCTAATCCCAAGTCTTCCTTCAGAAAAGTCAGAAATCATGTCCATGTATTTTTATTCTCATACTCCACTATTGCCCAAGCAGGTGGAAGCATTTGATTATAGTCATCCTTAGCTACAGCAACTAGTAGTTGCCCTATACTAGCTCCCTTCAAGAAACAACTATCTTATCCTATGCATTTTCTACACCATAAGAATGTTTTCTTCTTGGCATCAAAACAAATGTAATTCATCAGCTTCACCAAGTTTCACTACACAAGTGCTTCCAAGGTTATCCCTTAACAACTCATTCCAATAATCAAGAATTTTTTCAAACTCCACAATATGATCACCCATAATTTGCTTCAATATTTTAGCTCTTGCTCTCCTAACTACGGTTTTATCAATATGCATTTGAACTTCTTTCTAATTAACTCTTACAATTTGAATACTCTTATATTTGGTTATTCTGTTATTCTGTCTTTAAAGACACTGGCCAAGTATTTAGAATTACACAAGTAATTTCCGGGGGCCATCTTACATTTATGTATTGTAATATAAGTTTTTATAACAAAATTATTACTTATAGAGTCAAGACTTGCATATAAAAGCCATGGACAGTTATCCTTGCACTTCACCCTAACTCTTGTTGACTCATTCACATGCTTTTCTATTTGAACCCTCTTCTGAAGTGCAATCTAGTTACTATATTTTAAAACTATTTGACACTCTCAAAAATCATATCTAAGTTCCATACAACTTTTTTGCAAGTGGGATAAAAATCACACTGTTTAAAGAAGAAGAAGATCTCCTTTTTTGATAGCTTTACATGCCCCTGTTTTCCATCTTCAAGCCAACATTCATCTTCATCAGTTTCAAAGCTACAAGCATTAGAACTTAGATAATATGGTTCATCACCCCTAGTATTCCTTCTATACATATCTTACCTATTTCAGTCTAATGAAATCCCACATCTGGTCTAGCTTGACCACATGGTCTATTTTCTGCATCGGCAGGAATTCTCTCCCTTCTTTCCTCCTCTGAAAAGACCTTCTTTCATCCCTAAGCGCTAAATATTCCTCATGTATATCACTACTATAATCCTCTACATCTTCTCCAAGTAAGTCACTATTTTTAGACTCAGAACTATCTATGTTTGATTCATCATATCCTTTTTCAGAGATAAAGCTGGATTTGATTGTGCAACTATTGGATCTGAGGTTGCATTACTTGAAACTATAGTTGCACCATTTAAAGCAATCTAACTAACTTCGTCATCTCTAATATTTTGACTAGCACTTCTTCCAATGGTCTCAACCCCTTTATGAATAGCTGAACTAGATTCCTTCTCAATCATGTGCACATATACTTCCAAAAATAACTGCATTTCTCAAACACTTGGCAATTTTTAAAAGAGTCATGTCATTATCAATATCTCCTATAGTGCCACTATTAGGTGGCAGAGTACTAAATGTGCAACTTCTGTCGTACCCTAGTTCTTTAGTTAAGTCCTTCAACTCAAAATAAGATATCGTATCCACATCAACATTTCACATATTCACTCATTACCCCCACCAACATATCTTAGTTCTCCATTTTCTAACAGTAAGACCCCACCATGAAACAATCTTAAAGTGATGAATGTAAACCCACTCATACCTGAATGCAAACAAACAAAGAATAACAACAAATTCAATAAAATTCTTAAATATTGTATAACCCACAAAATGAGATATCACACTTAAAAAATCATTTGTTTGCTTAAAATCAAGAACAATTAAAATCAAATATAGTGGGTTAATATGAACACACAAAAATATCAATGTTATTCGGCAAAATCTCAATTTTTTTCTCCAAATAACAGATATAAGAAAATCCTAAACTAACAAAAAACTAATTAAATGTAGTAAAGAACTAACCTTTGTGACGAATAACAAGTTTAGTCTTCCGATCCAACTTTGAATCGACAAGTATCTAGTACCATAAATTCAAACAAGCTTAGCCTTCCACTCTATTAGCGTCTTCTAATCTGCCTTTGAATAGGTAATAACAAACTTAGCCTTTCACTTT